>VWPU01011845.1:186667-200957 GCA_013398955.1 Callaeas wilsoni
ATGTGAGAGAGGGGGGGGAGGGGATGGGTGCTCGGAGGGCAAAAGAGGAGAAGACGTGCGCGGAGAAGGGAGGGGAAGCGGTGGGTGGGGGGGGGGAGGGGGGAGGGGGGGGGAGGGGAGGAGAGGAGAGGAGAGGAGAGGAGAGGAGAGGAGATGCCTCCATTTGTCCTCTATGAATTTTCTCATCTCTGTCTTAATACTTACAGGATAAATTACAGTAAAATGGCCATAATATTATCTATCTGCCCTAACAAAGGAGCAGAAGATAGGTAATTTTTGGCAAAGTGCTGTGAATTGGAAAATTGTGGCAGGCTCAAGTTTACTGATATTAAACACATCTAAAGTCTTGTAGGCAGAAGAACACTGAAGTGTTCCTAAACAGGGTTTCAACACTGATATCGTTGTAATTTAAATATAGTTATCATTTAAATACACACATATTTTTCTTTATATTAATGTCGGGATGAATATTAATTTTCCTAGCAAAGCACTCAAAGCCTTAATTGCACCAGACTAACACGTGACAGAATTTTTCCAGCACTGTGGGTCAAATGATCGGGTGATTCCGGGCCTCCTGCCTTTAAATGGTGCAGTTCTGTCTGCCTCTTTTCTTTTCAGAGACAGGGCGATGTCACTCCGCACGTTCCACCTGCTCTGGTATCAGCCCAGGTGCCAGAAGCTGCTCCTCGTGGTCCTCACTTTTCCCCTGTCCTTGTTCTGCCATGTCTGTGTTAGACGTATTCTCCATCTGAAGATCAGCTACACAAACTCTCATCTCTCTGTTGTTTTTAGGGTGTATTGCTTACTCTGTTTGAAACAGTTCCCATAGGGAATTCTTAGAAACCCTTATAATGCAGTAAATCCTTTAGCTACTTGAAGTCAGTTAATAGGCTTTTTAAGACTAATCACGGCTCTGTACTTGACAAATATATCAGGATACTGCGTTCCCTGAGTGAGGCTGATACCGTCATTCATTATTTTATGACTTTGCATTAGACAAACTGAAATCAGACTTCTATCTGTAATGAAAAATAAAAGTCATTTGCATTTCTTCTCCGGGAAAGGCAGGATTAATGACATCAAATATATAGCAACTCTTCTACTCGGAGTCTTTAATTCAATGTAAGATAATTTACAGAGTAAGAAACAACTTCTAAAGACTCTGGAACAGAAGTGGCCAGAACATTTTACCCATTAGCAAATGCTTCTTAACTCGCCTCTTAAAGGGGAGCTAAACACACTAACTTTTAGATAAATTACTTTGGAAACTTTGTGATAACTACTAAGAAATCATTGTCTTTGAGCTGTTCTGGTTTTCTTAATGTGGTGAGAGAGCTTTGTGCCAGTAAAAATCCACAAATACATACCACATTTTTATAAGCATTTATAGGAAGAATAAACTCCTTATGACTACAGCAGAACAGTGTCTGCGCACTATTATGCATGCATAATATTATTAGTTACCTAAATAAAATAGGAAGGAAAAATAAGACTGTAAAAACAACCTCACATTTAAAATAAATGTGGTCTTTAGATGCTCTGAACCAGTGTATTTTGGCATAAAACTGAAAAGAAAAAAAAAAAAAAAACAAAAAAAACCAAACCAACTTGGACTTGACTCTATTAACCCAAGTCCTGTAGCTGAAGAAAACTTGCATTGACGAGTATTTAGAACAGAATTACCAAAATAATATTTTAAATAACTCTGCATTTGTTGCTGCTCACAAGAAAGATGCCACGAAGGGCTGCAGCTCTCCACCTGCGAACAGAAGCCTCCAGTCAGGGCTGATTTTACTGCCATTTGCCCCGGAATGTGGAAGCTGCTGTCGGCACGGCAGAGCACTGCGTGATTCAGCAGATTTCTTCCCAAGGGAGCGGCGGACAAAGGCGGGATGAACAGAGGCGATTTCACATCCACGGGCAGCAATCTGCCAAAGCCTTGGCTGAGGCCTCCAGGGCTGGCACTGACCGCTCATCTCGCACTTGCATGAGCATTAAAACTCTATTAATGAGCTCTTTTCTGCACACACAGTAGCCCTTCCAAGAACTTTTGGCGTTAGAAATCCCATTAGCTTTCGAACGGGGGGAAAACGTAACCCAGCAATCCAGGCCAAGGGTATTTCTCTGCTATTTTAGCCCTAATTTTTGCAAGTGTTTTGACAGGTTTTTTAAATTATTATCCCACTAAGGCGTAAGCACACTGCTGCAGCTCTGTATTTCTGTATCTCTTTCGCCTATTAAAGTTCAAATCTCCTTGAATGATGCCGACGCTCTCTGGATTCTGGGATTTGGGAGTGCCCTCTCCCGGTCCCGCTCGGCCAGGACCACCAGGAGTGGTTCGGTACATCCCAGTTGGAAGCACCAGCTTCATTCATTTCCCTCTGGCAGCGAACCTGCCTCAGGTACTAACTCTCTTCCTCCGGATTTGCAGGAGAGCTGCTCCCTCTGCTGAGTTTTCCGTGGACCGCCACCGGCACCTGATGTCCTTCCTCACCATGCTGGGCCCCAGCCCCGACTGGAACGTGGGGCTCTCTGCCGAGGATCTCTGCACCAAGGACTGCGGCTGGGTCCAGAAGGTCGTGCAGGATTTAATCCCCTGGGATGCGGGCACGGACAGCGGCGTTACCTATGAGGTATAGGAAGGACCCATAATATATTCCGATAGATCGAAAGCAGTTTGATCCGTGGTGATGCCATCCATGCCTTTATACTTTGAACTTTCTACTCTACTAGAAATTTTTCTTAAAATGAGATAAAATTCATTGAAACAGATGTTAAGTACACTTCACTGCCGGTTGTTTTGCCTGAATTCCTTCAGCATTAGCATTAATGGGGTAACATTACATTCACCTGGGGTGTTACTACCACACAACGACAGGATGGGTAAGGCTGGAAGGGAGCACCGGGAGCCATCTGGTCCAATGTCCCTGTTTAAGCAGGGCCATCCTAGAGCAGATTGTAGGATTCTGTACAGTTCTTGAATACCTCCAGTAAGGGAGGATCTGCACCCGCTCCGGGCAATCTTTTCCAGTGCTTGGTCCCAGCACAGTAAAGAACTCCTCGCTTATGTTCACCTCTTTTATTCATCTGCCGAATAAACACAGGGCTTTGGTCACTGCTAAGCCTTTAGGTGTCCACCCGTTTTTGCACAGACCAAAGCAGTGCCATCAGCAGCTAAATCAGCTCGAGTTTGAGGCCATTTCAATCCAATGCCAACTGTTCTGTTTGGCACCGAAAACCTCAACTATTTCTTACAGCGAAGCAGAACAAGAACAACAAGAATAAAACCCCCCAAAGAAACAAAAAACCCCACAAAAGAAAAACAAAACAAAAGAAAAATCCCCATACCAGTAAGTATGAATGCACCAAGTTCACCTTACATTGGAATTTTGCAGTTCAGCATTTCAGAGAAGTTTTAATTTCTGCAGATTAATGGTACTATTAATCATTAGTTTCTTTTTTAACATTTTTTTGTCTTTTTGACTGCAGTCTCCTAACAAACCTACAGTGCCTCAGGAGAAGATCAGACCTCTTACAAGCTTAGATCATCCTCAAAGCCCATTTTATGATCCAGAAGGAGGATCTATCAAGCTGGTGGCCAGAGTTGTCATTGAGAGAATTGCACGCAAGGTAGAATATATAAGTAAAATAGAAGAATTTACAGTAGAATATATAAGTAAAATTCTCAAGTGAGCAAAAATCCACTTCATAAACTAAAAAAACAATCGATTCTTCCTTCCCCTTCCCTCCAAATCTACACTACTTAACCTACCCACAGCAAAGATAACAGCAGAAAAAATTTAAACTCTCTTGAGGTAATGGTTCTCCTAAATCTTGCAATTATTTCATCTGCTTAATTGAGGATTTTCTTTATGTATGCCTAGGAATTTGAAGAGAACAAGGTGCTGCAGACACAGTAGTGCCTCACAATAAACTGGTTTAACCCCTCATGGATGAGTTTCCTCTCTTCAGTGTTCACGATCTCTTTTTTGCAGGGGGAGCAGTGCAATATCGTTCCTGATAACATAGATGATATTGTGGCAGATCTAGCACCAGAGGAAAAAGAAGAAGGTATGTTTGAAATTAGTTTGTGCATTACCAATAATTTACATTTTGTTCCGTTCCCCACTGTCATTTGTAGATAAAGTACAAAACTGACTTAGGAGCAAAACTTGCACGCAGTGTCAAACAGTGATTTAGGTTTTCATCTCTTCTGGTCTTCTCTACTAGCCTTCCCTTACACAAAAAAGAAATTGCATATGTACCTGGGAGATGACAGTAACAATACAGGCAATAAAAGAGAGAAGACTTTTGGGGTTCAAATAATTTTAATTTTTTTAAAAGAAAGTAGGCAATTGGTAATTCTCTTTTCTTCTGGGCTAAAATGGAGAAGATAGAATGCAGAAGGAAATAAGGTATCCTATTGGAATCTAAAGTAATCATTGGCCAAGTAAAGGGAAGAAAATGGAAGACTATTTTTAACATTCAATGCCTTTCCTCACTTTTCAGATGATACCCCTGAGACTTGCATATATTCAAACTGGTCCCCGTGGTCAGCCTGCAGCTCTTCTACCTGTGAAAAGGGCAAGAGGATGAGGCAGAGAATGCTTAAAGCTCAGCTGGACCTCAGTGTGCCCTGCCCAGACACCCAAGATTTTCAGCCCTGCATGGGTCCAGGCTGCAGTGATGAAGGTAACCAGGAATGGAAGGCGGAGGAGAAGAATACCTTGTAGAGTTTACTTTTCCATTAAAGTTCTTAAGGATGTTGCTTCCTGTAGTATGGCTAGAGCTGTGGCAAAGAGAAAATTGCTGAAGAATTTGAATGGAAGCTGTCTGTGATGAATTGTGCATCTCAGCTGGGTCAGGGCAGGAAGTGCACAGAAGGATAGAGGAGTGAAGGATGCAGTGGAGGAGAGGGCAGTGTGAAAGGCAGCCCGAGAGGGATGCTGGGCACAGATGGGCAGCAGCTCTGCCAATCTCAACCCACAGCGGAATGCTCTCTGTGTTTCAGACGGCTCCACCTGCATGATGTCTGACTGGATTACATGGTCCCCCTGCAGCGTCTCCTGTGGAATGGGAACCAGGTCCAGGGAGAGATACGTAAAACAGTTCCCCGAGGATGGCTCCATGTGCAAAGTGCCTACTGAAGAGACCGAGAAGTGTATTGTAAATGAGGAATGCTGTAAGTATTTTATTCCGCCTTACAGAATCCAGCCAGTAGCAGGAGCGCTGCCCAAGTCATTTTTTAGTGGCAAACCACAGAGCTCCTTCTTAGGCCCTGTGCCCTTCAATACCTGAATGAATGACTTGGATGCAAGACTGGAAGAGATACTAAGCGAGTTCACAGATGGTACAAAACTGGGAGGAGCTGTTGGCTCCCTCGAAGGCAGAGAGGCCCTGCAGAGAGACTTTAACAAGTGAGAGGGCTGGGCAATCACCAACTGTATGAAGTTTAACAAGGATAAACAAGGGATGGGGCAACCCTGGATAGACTGAGGAATGAGAGGCTGGAAAACACTGCCACAGAAAGGGTTCTGGGGGTCCTGATCCGTGGCAATCTGAATATGAGCCAGCAGTGCCCTGGAACCAGGAGGGCCACCCATGTCCTGGGAGGCATGGGAGCAGCTTTGCCAGCCGGGCAAGGGAGGGGATTGTCCTGCTCTGCTCTGGGCTGGGGCAGCCTCACCTCCAGTGCTGGGGCAGCTTTGGGCACCACCATAGAAAAAAGTTATTAAGCCATTAGAGAGTGTCCAAAGGAGGCCACTCTGTCCAGAGGAAGCTGTGTGAGGAGCAGCTGAGAGCACTGGGTCTGTTCACCCTGGAGAAGAGGGGACTGAGGGGAGACCTTGCGCAGCTACAGCTTCCTTGTGAGGGGAAGAGCAGCGGCAGGCACGGATCTCTGCTCTCTGTGAGCAGGGACGGGACCCCGTGGAACGGCCTCAAGTTGTGTCAGGGGACGTTTAGGTTGGATGTCAGGAAAAATGTGGGCACTGAAACAGGGTCCTCGGGGAAGTGGTCACAACATCAGGCCTGACAGAGTTCAAGAAGCGTTCCAACAACACTCTCAGGGACGTGGTGTGACTCTTGGGGACACCCACCTGTGCAGGGCCAGGAGTGGGACTCAATAATCCTTGGGGGTGCCTTCCAACTCAGCTTGTCCTGTGATACCTACGAACAACTTTCTCTGTCTGCTTCGAACAGCTCCCAGCAGCTGCCTTGTCACGGAATGGGGTGAGTGGGATGAATGCAGTGCCAGCTGTGGCACAGGGATGAAGAGACGGCACAGAATGATCAAGATGACTCCTGCTGATGGATCCATGTGCAAGGCGGAAACCACCGAGGCGGAGAAATGCATGATGCCCGAATGCCGTGAGTGTCCGGGAGCTCCTCTCCTCCCTCTAAAAAGAGACATCACTTCTGACACATTGCCCCAGCACACACAGGACACAGCCAAACCACAAGCAATGCTGCTTTTCCTTGTCCTCCTTAAAATTAGGAGAAAAATCTTGGGGATTGTGCACTAAGTAGCACCTTCATTGTCAGGATGAGAGCACCAATAAAAAATGTTCAGTGGTATCCTGTTGCTGCCTAAGCAGCTCTAAGTTATGCAATATGAGGTATATTTGAGCATGAAACAAATAAAACGGTGCCCTCGCCTTTTGACCCATGAACAGTTCAGAAATTGAGGTGTTTCTTTTGTGCAATCAGCCAGCCTCACCCTGTCGCTATTAATTTCTTAGGAATTGTTAAACTTTCATCAAAGACAGAGATAATTTTAAAAAATATTTTTGGTAGATTAAATATGGAAGTTTCACTTTTTAGACTAAATTAAGTTGACTTCCAGTTAGGTTCACTGCAACGATCCTTTTTTTTTAACAGGAGTTATGATTGAAACAAAGCTCCTTAAACTATTTCTTCCCCAGATGCACTGGGAGCCAGCAGATACGACTTAGATATAGAAAAAGATAGCAAAGATATTTAAACCAGCAAACCTTTCAATTTAATATAAAGCTTTCTGAGCTTCGTCGGCAGCACCATTCGGCTTGTGACAAGCAAGTATAATTGGCTGATGACAGATAAAATGTAGCACATTTTCCACCTGTATTATTTTCAAAATGTATACCTTCATAATTTATTTATAATGAGAAATCATTAATAATAAGAATGAATTACCTTTTAATTTCCTATCAGATACCATCCCCTGCCTGCTCTCTCCCTGGTCTGAGTGGAGCGACTGCAGTGTAACCTGTGGGAAGGGAATGAGAACCCGGCAAAGGATGCTGAAATCTGCTGCTGAGCTGGGAGACTGCAACGAGGAGCTGGAGCAAGCAGAGAAGTGCATGCTGCCCGAATGCCGTAAGTCTGGAAAACTCCCTGGACAGAGGAGGCCGATTATGTGTCACAGTCCGTGGGTCAAACCTCTATCACCACTTCTTAGCATCACTTCTTAGATTTGCGGAGTATCAACTGTGCATTGTTTGAAAAAATATTATTATTATTATTATTATTATTATTATTATTATTATTATTATTATTCACTTTCAGCAGCTGAGAGCTGGAATATGACCGTGTGTGAAGTTCAGCTTGCCTTACTTCACCCTCTGCTGATTCCCAGTATTGCTGTGGGAATACAGTTCTGCGTGTTTAACACGCTACAGCTCCAGGCAACTTCCCAGTAGGAAACAAGTCCCAAATATAAAACATGATTTATCGCTCAAACGCAGAGCGCATGGCAGGAGGGAAAGCCAGAAGAGTTAAAATCACCTGTGTGATTCTTTCACCTCACAGAAAGAGCACAGAAGAGGCTTTCTCCACCCTTGACACACCTCTGAACGGTACCACTTTGCAGCCTGCCACTGGATGGTTGGGAGGCAGCTGCAGTGATTTTTTCACCTTGCTCCATTAAAATCCCTCGCTTCTTGGGTAGAGCAAATTTCTAGTTGCTTTTCAGTCTTTGTGAAGTGTGATAGCCTAAGGCACTGCTGAATGAATGAGATATGATTGCTTCTAGCATCCTGTTGCCAGCTGGTTTATGAGGTTTTATCACAAATTACATTATTTTTCACAGAAAGTATTGGTTAAAAAGGCTTTTACACTGTAATTGCTCATTCGGCTTTTCTTAAATAATGTGAAATATCATTTTGATTATTATTCACTGGGGCTGTAAGTGTTAAGCAGTTCCGAAAGATGAAAACTTTTAAGATATAATGCTATTAGTGAACATGGCTTATCGCATAACACTGCCAGCAAAGCAAGGCTCAGATCTCAGAGGTAACAAATTCTTTTTAAATATAACTCAATTTTCAACAGCTTTTCATTGCAAAACAGACAGATGGGTGGGAGAATTGAAGAAGGCACAGGAGAATTATTTATATGTTCTTTGCAATTTTAATCATCTGCCAGCACCACTCTTGAAGAAGAAATCGAGGAGAGTGTCAAACAATACTTCTGCTAGAAATGGACTCAGAAAATTTTGACACGTAGCCTCCAAACAACTGCTGAGGAGATTGGAGGCTTAAGTAGAGTCGGTGCATTTGGGGTGTAAAGATTCATCAGGCACATCTGTGTGTTTCCTGGCCTCGTGTTTGGATCTCGTGGATTTCGTGTGACGTTTCTTATTCCCTGCAGCCATCGACTGTGAGCTGACGGAGTGGTCCCAGTGGTCCGAGTGCAACACCTCCTGTGGGAAGGGCCACATGATCAGGACGAGGATGATTAAAATAGAGCCCCAG
The DNA here is from genome assembly GCA_013398955.1 of Callaeas wilsoni. Lineage (NCBI taxonomy): Eukaryota > Metazoa > Chordata > Aves > Passeriformes > Callaeidae > Callaeas > Callaeas wilsoni. The sequence goes on from VWPU01011845.1 coordinate 195,400, forward strand.
TTTGGGGGAGCAGCTTGCCCCGAGACCGTCCAGCGCACCAAGTGCAGAGTGAGGAAGTGCCTGAGGGGAACGGGGATGGAAAAGAGGCGCTGGAAGGAGGCCCGGGAGAAAAGGAGAAGTGAGCAAGCGAAGAAGAATTTAGACAGTGAGCAATATCCAGGTGAGCGTGAAACCATTTTTAGTATGTTCTTTGTCTTTTCTGCATGGCAGGGGTTTGTGGGCAGCTCCACCGCATTCTGTGAGAGCATCTTCAGCGCTTCAGTCAAGGGAAAGTTTTAGCCATGCGCTAAAACCCAGCCACTTTCTGTGCTTGCCCATCACCAAAATCACCCTGCCTAAGCTCAGGGCACCGTGGAGAAAGGCCCACATCTGTCCGTGTCCCAGCTCTGAGAATAGTTTAGCTGCTCCACACAGAAGTGTGAAAAAGTTTAAAATTTCTGCCTGGCAGAGGACCGACTGCAGTTTCTGCAGATCTAAGTGATAATCTTTATATCCAGTTAGCTTCAAATATTTGAAGTACTTGTTCCAGGATCTGATGCTGAATTTCAAAACTGAATTTATTTCCACCTCAATAGCCTGATTCAGACTCAGGCTGCTCCAAGAGATCTGCTGAAACTGCTTTTCCAGCGGGGACAGTATTGCCAAGCTCTGATTCCTCAAATCAACAAAACATAACATCTTGTGGTATAATTAACATTATCTGGATAGGAATTACTGCTAACTTCTGGCTCATGCTTGTCTGATATTTAACAATTTCTTAATTTTATCTTTCTTTTATAATGTAGACATTAAATTTCTGTTTTATTTTTTCAGTGTCTGACAAATGCAACTCAATTATACTTAGCAGGGGTTTCTACTACCGAAAACTTAATCAAATCACTTATTTTCCTCAGTTTGTAGGCTGAAACCATGGACTGCTTGGACAGAATGTTCTACGCTCTGCGGAGGTGGAATTCAGGAGCGCTACATGATGGTAAAGAAGAGGTCCAAAAGCACTCAGTTTACTAGCTGCAAAGACAAAAAGGAGCTAAGAGCATGTAATGTCCATCCTTGTTAACAAAGCACAAGGTTCCAAGTGATGCACTCTGAGCTAAATGGAAAGTCAACCTTGGTTTGTTTTTTTAAAACAACAACAACAGCAAAATATAAAGTGTATATTAGTTTTCATTTTTGCAGTGTGGTTTGCTTTTTAGTCTTGCTGGTGCAAGAAAAATATTTTATAAATATTTCCTCATGGATTTATGCTGAGAGTAAATCTTTGGTACTCCAGCCAGCCCTTAATGCATAAAAATAGTAAAGTCATTACCAGTTACTTAACTAAAATACAGACACATCTGTGGACATGGAATAGCCATATAGAAATACTACTTGTAAAGACATGGGATGCATGCATATTAACAAAACTAAGTTAAAGTGACAGAAAGTTTCATATGTGGGAGGATTTCTCTCTAGGTTTGATTTTGAAAATCCAAAGCAGTGCCTCTGTGATTACACAACTATGCCAAGGAGTAATTTCAGTAATGCTGGTTCAATAACATTAAAGGTGCATGTTTATCTTTTTACACTTTTGGGTTAAGCTGATAGTCATTATAATAATAATCCTAAACACTTTTCTTCACATGGATGCTGTGATCCATGCACTAAGGTCTTCGTTTCTTCAAAACTTAAAAAAGAAATAATTTTTGCAGCTCAATAGTGATGTCTGACCACCACACAATCACAGTCCAAGCAGCACGCAAAGAAAACATGCAAATATCATAATATGTGTAGAGTCCGTACTGGGTCTGTCCATTGCCTTTCAAAATGGGTACAGAACTAGGAGAAATGGGTCCGGAGTGCTGCAACAGCTGTGTCACAGGAAGTCTTCCACATGAGAGACACTAAAAAATTAGATTCAGTTTCACAAGGATGTTATTCACAGATGAAGAGGGAATCAGGTTTATAAAAAAAAAAATGGTAGAGAAAAGGTGAGCCAGGCTCTCATGCATCCCTTAAAACTGAAATGAGCCTTTGAAAGGAAACAATGACAGTCTTTTAAAAAAACTGATTATAGATTGGCACAAGAATACATTTACAGCAGTGTCATTTATGTCTTTTTTACTCAGAGCATAGGATAATCTAAAAATTACTAAATTTGTGAGAATTACCCATTTGTAGATATCCTAGCCAGGTTAAATGCCCTCCCTGACTACTTAAGTGATCAAAAAACTGCTTGAGATTAGAAAATACCTCCTCACCCTTCTGATTGCTATTTTACCCCATCTCCTGCAGAATTTAGCTCTCATCCCTACACAGGTGTAATCAGGGAGACCCTTGGGCCCCACTTGCTGTTGGAATACAATATTGCCCTGTAAGCTCAACAATCTGACGTTAAGAGGGGAAGGTGAGGGGTTTTTTCAGTCCAGGAAAGGCAGCATACACCTATGTCTCTACAGAAGCAAGAACAACGCACTGAGAATAAAGACTGTTGGTGCAGACTCTTAAGCTTGAGAGAAATGAATGGAGAGAAATATTTTTTAATGGTCCCTTTAAACCAGCCTAAAGTCATTTACTCACTTCCTTAACACTTGGTCACTACCCTGAGCACCTGACACGGAGGTTTTAAATATCAGTGTTTGCTGTGCACCACAACCCTCTGAGCTGCTCATCTTCCCCACCACCACCTGCACCCTGGGGATCCTCTGTGCCTGAGCGGGCTCGATGGGTGCTGGCACTGACTGCAGAGCTGTCCATCTGCATTTTCTCCTCTGCACCCTGCAAGGGCTGCTCGGGTCTTCCACAGCCATCACATCCCACCCCCTCGAGGTATTTTACTGCCTTCTGCAGGTTGGGAGTGAAGGAAAGGCCGGGGAAATAACGGAACCAACAGCAGCGTGAGCCCTCTCCTGCTGCTGCTAAATGAAATGGGTGCACACCCAGAGCCAGCCAAGCCAGGAGAAAAAAGAATACAACAAGGTTTAAGGCTAAAACCAAACATTTTCCTTTTTGCACAGCTTGGTTCACTTAGTAATATTAATTCAGATCGTTTGCCTCCTTGTGCCTGTTCCAAAATTCTGCAGTTTATGTCTCTACAGCACTGCTGTTACGGCATAGACTGTCCCTCACTAATGCATTCAGGACCTCACATTACGCTTTTATGACCAAAAAAAAAAGAAAACTCAACCGAAAAACCAGTGGAATGATATAGGTACTGGAGGAGTGACCAGCTGAGCATATTTTGGGTGAAAAAAACTGCAGAGAAGGGCCACAGTGATCAATGCCAGGGGCTCAGCCAGGGCAGAGACACATCTCTGGCTGAGCTGGCAGAGGGTGTCCCAGCTGAAGCCATTCACTCAGAAAAGTAATCTTTGTCCATAAAATGTGTGGCAGAGTTCTTTCAAAGGCTTTGAAGGATCTATGAGCCTGGGGCAGAGGGAGCAGAAGTAGTTTCTCCCGAATGGAAAAGAATTGCTGAGTTCAGGAGCCAGGTTTATCTCATCAACCCACTTGTTCAAGCTCATCTTGCAAAACCATGCCTGTTTCAGCAAATAATCAATTAAACCCAGTGTTGTATTTTCATTTTCACATTTGTTCCAGCTCATCAAGCTGTTTTTTCTACTAAATACTCCCTTTGCCAAAAGCCACATAGTCCAAACACACTTAGAGAAAACACACAACACCTTTCTGAACAAGCCCACAAAATTGTCCATTAAAACAATCTGGCATTCCTTTCTCTGTGGTTCTCACTAATTTGATTCTCCACATACTTTTTTCTTCTCTCTCTCTCTTAGAAGGCCGTTCAGTGTGCTTTCCAGTCATTTCTCTTAGGCTCATTAAAGTTCTGAATGTTGCAAATTTGGTTTTTTCCCCCACCTTTTTAATACATGAAATGACAAGGTAATTGCACCGGGTCAGAAATGTGTGACCACTCCTGTTTACGTTCAGCTCTTCACACTTGTTTTTCTGCGGAAGCATTTTACAGATCACTTGTCTTTCTTCTAACTTGATACAAGAGAAACATTTAAGCTTGTTACATTTTGTAAAAAAAAAAATAAAAAGAAACACAAACAAAAACAAATGAAGAAAAAAATAAGAGGTTGATTTTCTATTCAGAAAAAGAAAAAAAAGCTCTGATATACAATATGTAGAAGTCTTGCATTGTTACTGTAAACTTTCTAGTAGTGTAATAGGCACTGGTTATCAGTCAATAAAAATAAGAACTGTTATCGTTCTGATGTCCTGAATAATCCTGCTGAACTGAAAGCACAGATGTCACACCAGTTTTGTAGACCTCAACTACCAGACCTTAGAGTTGTGCGTATGTTTTTGGGTTTTTTTCTAATATACAAACTATAGAATCTTCACACATAATAAAAAAGAAAAGTTAGGGGCTTAACAAATGTACAGTAGGACTCTGTGTGTGCAGCATATGAGTTAAACAAAGTTGTGTTTGATTGCATTTTTAGATTTCCTTTGTTGTTTTTTTTTTTTTTTTGCTGTGGAATTATGAAAAAGCTACCATGAACATTTCTTACCAAAGTCTTGTGTAGATGTTTTGTAGCTGTCTGCCTAACACATTATTATTGTTATTATTATTATTATTATTATTATTTTGGAATAAAGACATCTTTACTATGAATTTTACATTTGTTTGAGATTCTGTTCAACTAATATGGTTATGTACACCAAAAAAATATTTATTAATATGAGTCAAGTCATGTCCTTATTTCCATTTTACTCCTGCTCAAGGTAACAGGATATCAGGAGTGAGTGGATTTTACTGGAACCAGTCATTCTTTCTACTTGGAAGTTGTTTGCATCAAGGTCTTTGTCAAATAGTTTGTTGTTCTTTTGAAATCACGGGGTAACTTAGGAACATCACAATGTATTTGTGTATAACTCTCATGTGGGTTTTGTTGCTGTTGTCGGGTTTTAATAAAAGAGAAACTATTTAAAAGAACACATTTTAAAGCCTGGTGGTACATGAAAGGAAAAATCGTTAAAAATAAGCTCTCAAAAAGTCTGAGATTTTGTGAAACTTGCAACTGATCTTTCGGGCTACTAGAAAACTGTTTTGGGACACTGTGGGTCATAGTGTGCCACTGGTAATTACACAGAAAGCATGGAGGTGAGGCGGGCCACACAGCAACGCTGCTGCTCTAGAAAACCCAATTGTCCCTAACACTTGCAGCCAGCTAAAAGTGACCAGTGTGTTCACAAAAAAACCCCCTGTCCTAAAACTAAAGTGTGACCAGGTTGAGAGGAACCTGGAGGTAGTAACCAAGATATGCTAAAAACCTGAAACCTCTTGCTACCACATTTAAGGCACTTATTGCTGTTTGCTCCACATGCAAACCCAATTAATAATTTTATTGCAACACTTTCGGCTGTGGGACGCAGCCACCTCACGTGGTGGTGTGCAAAGCAAAGCAATTAGAGGCCACCTGAACGACACTGAGTTCTGTGTGCCCTGCTTCCCAAAAAACAGAGCAGCTTGTGCCGTAACTGCTGGGCACTTGGGCTGCTCAGCAGACAGTGGCAGCTTTCACGTGCCATCTGGGTATCTCAGCACACCTAAA
>VWPU01011847.1:2952-99284 GCA_013398955.1 Callaeas wilsoni
CATCCCTCCCTCTCTCCCAGCCATCCCTCCCTCCTCCCAGCCATCCCTCCCTCTCTCCGGGCCATCCCTCCCTCCTCGTGGCCATCCCTCTCTCCTTCCTCGCCATCCCTCCCTCTCTCCTGCCCCCCCCCCCCCCCTCCTGCCCATCCCTCCCTTCTCTTGGCCCTCCCCCCCTCTCTCCTGGCCCTCCTCCCCCTCTCCTGGCCATCCCTCCCTCCTCTTGGCCATCCCTCTCCCTCTCCTAGCCATCCCTCCCTCTCTCCTGGTCATCCCTCCCTCCTCTTGGCCATCCCTCCCTCCTCCTGGTCATCCCTCCGTCCTCCTAGCCATCCTTCTCTCCTTCCTAGCCATCCCTCCCTCTCTCCTGGCCATCCCTCCCCCTCTCCCGGCCATCCCTCTCCCTTTCCTAGCCATCCCTCCCTCTCTCCTGGCCNGCTCCTGGCCATCCCTCCCCCTCTCCCGGCCATCCCTCCCTCTCTCCTGGCCATCCCTGCCTCCTCCTAGTCATCTCTCCCTCTCTCCCGGCCACCCCTCCCTCCTCCTGGCCGCGGCCCAGCGCAGTTTGTGCTCTTTAGTCAGCACTGCCCTGGGGGTTTCCTGCAGCCATCTGCCCGCTGCAGCATCTGAGCAGACCTTCTGCTAACTCTGCCTCCCGAGGAGGGAGCCGGATCCCACCGGGCCCCCGCCACTCACCTCCAAATAAATAAATAACAAGGCAGCGCGAAGAGGCGCCGCCCTTTTGTTCTGATGCAGTCCGGCAGGGTCAGCCGCGATGTGCTGCTTGGAAAGGGACAGAAGAATGACAGGGTCCATCCAGCCTTGCGAAACCACCCCTGCCCAGGCTTCATAGTGAGTGCTACAGGGGAGGAGTGAGGATGCTGCAAGGTATGAACCCCATGGCAGCACCAGGAAGGATAAACCGTGGCCACTTGGAAACTGCATGGGATTTGGGAGAATCTCTTCTTAGGGTGGGTTGTGGTGAACACCAGGACTGGCTTCTCCCAGGCTGTGAGATGCTACAGTTTGGGGCCTTCTAATTCCTCTCAGCCGAGAATGAAAGGCAGCTCCACAGATCAGGGAGGGATGGGACACAACAACCGGCTCTTGTCCCTCCCCATTGCCAAGGAGGTGCCAGCCAGAAGATGCTCTGCAGAGCAAGGAAGGAGGTAGGCAAGGGAGGAGCAGATGCAGAAGAGGACTGAGCTTAGGCATGGCTGAGGAGACCAAACTACAAGGGGAAACACAGAGCAGAGTCTGAGGCTAATTTGACAGCTGTTCCTGTGGGTATCACAGGCAGATGACGTGCTCATGTTGTAGGGTCACCCTATTGCATCAAGTCTCTGTAAACCCAGGCTTACCAACCACCACATGGTTCTAAGGTTTCCAGTTGCCTCCAGGCACTGAGTACTTGCCTGGAGCTGTTTTCAAAAAACCTATGAAGACACCCCTGAGAAAGAGGGTTCGGCAACCAGCCCTCTACTCACGGCACCCCCTCACCCCAGTCCCTTTCCACCTAAACAGAAACAGCCTGCAGCACCTCAGACTGTGACTAATGGCTGAAGTGACACTCACTGAAAGGTGGGGATCATTTAACAGATTAGTGTGGGAAGATCTGCAGGAGACAGGCTCTGTGTAGGATGGAAAACTTTTGCAGCAAAGCTATGCAAAGGCAGACTGAGTCAGAGCCCTTCTACAATAGTGTGGTCATGCTACCCGGATCAAGCTCCGTGGGCATTGTTAGCAAAACCTGACCTTCTGTCCTGCTGCCATCTGAGGGCTGACAGGCCCATCAGCCAGGCTGCAGGCAGGGAAATGACAGAGGTGGAATTAATGGGAATCACCTCGTTTGCCTCCCTGCCCACCCCAATGGCTGCAGCATCGGGGCAGGGACAGCACCACCCGTGCTCAGCCTCTGCTTGAAGCAATTAGGGCAGATGCAGGTTGAATGCAGCAAGCACAGGAGGGTGGGGGCAGCGAGGGAGGAAGTGGGAGAACATGGGGTAATGCCAGGCCGCGGGCAGAGACGGATGGCACAGAGATTCCCTGCGTCAGGCTTTTGGTCCCAGCAGGTTAAGGTACAGCCGCCCTGACAGATGCAACCATCCAGCTCAGAGGGATTCAAATTAAGGTCAAAAGGGATAAAGCAATGGTGAGGAAATGAATGCATTGTTCCTGGCTCACAGTCATGCCCAGATGCACGTTCCTCATCCTTTATGAGGACAATTAAAATGCATCGTTTCTGTGTGTGTGCGTGTGCACATACATGCAGGCACACAGCATTTATTTCTCTGGACAGGAATACAACCATGGGAAATATTTCTTTTTTCATTGCCTCTGTGGCAGCTATCTGGATTTTAAGCTTGGGAAGATGGGGAGGAAAATGGGAAGGGAAAGGGTACCCCTCTTCTCTGTTTATCCTCACCAGGAGAGGAGAGGAAAGCTGCTCCCAGCTTTTCAGTCTTCAGCAGGGATTTGGTGGCACAAGAACTGTTCAGGCAGTTTTCCATTTGCACAGAGCAGGGCATGTAATGCCCGTGGTTGGAACTGGGCCCAGGAGGGGCAGGTTTCCTCCCCCAGCTCTGTCACTCAGCAGATTAATTAGCCATCACTCTCAGCTCTACAACATAATTGCAGCACAAATCTGTGGCAGCAAACTCTGAACCCATCCCAGAGCCAGCTGTGCCCAGCACTTGTCCAACAACCATGAAGGTCCTACATGCCAGGACTTCCTTCTTCCTCCCGCTAGACAACGTGGCTTGAGGCTGTGACAGATTCTCTTTGCACTCTGCTGTGCTCTCCATCGTAGCTGGTCAAATGTCCACGTCTAAAATGGAAGTCCCAGGAAACAATTCATTCCAACACTGGTGCCAGAAGCGCAGCCCAGAGCTGGGAGGGAGATGTGCTCGGTGCTGTTTGAGGGAGAGGATGGAACTGCCCACAGTTGACAGGACTGGTTTGGCTCTCTGAGGCCACTGGACACCAACAGGACCCTATTTTTCAGTCTTCCAGCTGAGGCACACAACCTATTTGCCTCTCACAGCAGGATGTACCTTCTCCCAAGGTAGGCACACATTTTATTCAAGACTCTGCAAGCAGAGAAGTGTCTGAGCACTGCTCTGTGCTTAAGGTTTGCAAAAGCTATTTTTGCTGGCCTCTAATACCCCATTAGTGCCTGACAGAGGAGACACGAGTGCACCAAAGTGAACACTTTTCACTCCCTGTAAATTTGTCACACTTGGGAATGTTTATTCATGGCTAGAAAATGCTAAGCCCATCAGTTACGTCCTCACTGTTTTCATCATGCCATCTTAATTTACACTGACCTTCCAGCCGGAGCACAGCCCTAAATTGTCACAAACAGTCAGCTCTCCATTACGCGGCTCAGTGGAGTGTGGGGGAGAGACATCTGTGTGCACGGGCTCAGGGCTGCCTGTGCTCAGCACAGGATCCCCGGGCACAGTTAGCCTGGGCACTGCACTGAATCCTGGCTGACTCTCCTGCAGCCCCGGTCTCCAGCTCATAAACCTTTCCAGAGTGCCAAGTGCCGCCGTTCTCTGCTCTCCTCTGGCATCACCTGCCCCTGCCTCCCCCCGATGCTGGTCAAAGGGCTGCTGCCACTTCCAGCTCGGGCACACCGGAGCCTGTGGCTGCCCGCTGAGCTGGCAGTGACACTGAGGATGCTGCAAAGCCCGTGCTCATCGCTTTATCTGGGCTAGAGCTGCTCCCATCCCTCACCCCAACAGCCCCTCTGCACCGCCCGCCTCTGCATCCTCTCCTCTGGAAGCCTGGGTGAGGGACGAGCAAAACTCACACAGTAATTCAGTGTCTCACCACTGAATGTCCGAATTATGGATTCTTCACCACAGCATTGGCCAAGACTGCCTGTGGGCTGAGACACAGGCATCTTCTGAGGAGCCTGGGGACCATCACCATCTTGGTCTTCTTCGGGATTTGGTCCTCAAGCAAAGTTGTCAGCAATTAGCGTAGATGTATTTTAGGTCTGTTTATAAATGTCTTGCAGCTGCAGTGATCAGGAGCTGAGCACAAATAGCAAGTGAGAGAAGTCTCTTTGGGCTCTTTTCTGATGTAACTGGCTCTGGATAGAGTCACACTTGTTTTTCCTTCTTCCAAAGGCTGATGGTGTCTTCAAATCTGTGAAAACTGGGATGTAGATGGGAGAGGAAAAGGACCATCCTGATCTTAGAGTATCCAACTTGCTCAGAACCACTGAGACTAACACTGTCTGGGGGTAGATCAGCAGAAGCTGGCCAGAAGCTCTCTGTGAGTTCAAGTGCTCATTAATTCATCAGTATTCACACAGGACTATTTAATCAGGACTAGGACTGCCATGGGGTTAAGATTTTCCTCAGAGACACTACAACATAAAGAGCATGGTGGTGTTTGTCTTCTGTTTTCTGCTGGTGACCTCCTGCTAAACATCAGAACCCAGAACTGCCTGCCAAGGCTTCGGCTATTATCAATAACCCTTGCTACCATGACATTTATCTCCAGGGGTAAAGCTTCTGGTTAACTGTACTGCCTCTGGCTCCCCAGGCTTGAATCCCTTCCCCAGACACAGCCCTGTGCCTCAGGCACTGCTGCCCAGGCCATGCTCCCTCCTCTGCCGCGCACTGGCACAGGAAAGGCTTTGACACTCCTTTGCAGAAGGACAGTAGCCCAAGATGCGAGTCTCAAAAAAAGAAGATACAACTCAGGCTGCCACTACAGCATTAACATGAATAAAGAGGAAAAGGACATCTCCCTGCTGATGCTCTGCACAGCTTCAACTTCCTTGGCTGGTTTCACTCTTTTCTGCTCCAGCATCTCTGAGAAGCTGGAAGCAGGACCTGACCCAGGATCTCTGAGAAGCTGGAAGCAGGACCTGGCCCAGGATCTCTGAGAAGCTGGAAGCAGGACCTGACCCAGCATCTCTGAGAAGCTGGGAGCAGGACCTGATCCAGCAGCCCCCCAGCTCCTCCCGGCACTGCATGCTCTGCTGGTTCCATGGCCACAGCCGTGTCACCGAGCCACGCACAGCCCCTTCAGCAGGTGGACACGCTGGCTTCAGCAATAAAGAGAGCTCGAAGCCATTAAAAAACAGCAAAATGACCCCTCCTGCGGAGCTACTGCCATCAGGAAAGCAGCACCACCAGCAAACAAACAGAAAAAGGCACTGGCATTTTTGCCAAGGCGGCTGCAGCTGGGAAATGAGGGGCTCAGACAGAGCAGCAGGAGCGAGATGTAAAGAAATTCCGGCAGCAAGTCTACGGCGGTTGCTGAAGCAATGCGGGATGCTGGATCCCACGCTCACATCAGGCTGCCTAACAAAAGGGCCGCGGTGGAAGCAGGAGTGACTGTGGCAGCAACTCCACTAAAGACACGGCTAACTGCTGCACTGAAGTAATAATCCTGCGCTAAATCCAGAATTTAAAAGCCTCAAGGGCTTAAGGGCTGTCAAGAGCTGCAATTCATTTCCAGGGGTTTTATTTAGTTGCAGCAGCAATTTTACCTGAGGGTGACAGTAAATTTGAGAATTACAGGGCTAATAATTTAACAGAATTGGCTGCGGTATTTTTTTAAAGAAACACAAACAAACACACACACACACTTGATGAAGTGAGTTCTGCACATTACATGGTTGCAGGTTTCATTTGAATGAAAATGATTAATGGGAGCATAAAGATAAAACACACCACAGCAATAAAACAAATCAGCTCTGCCTCCTAAAGGTCAGAGCAAACCTGCCTTCTGGTTTGGAAATCATCTCCTACAACACCATCAGGCATTTGCTTCTGCATCCCCCTCTTGCCTCTCCCAGCTGATAACTGCTGATTCCCAACATCCCCATCAAATGGATGGGGCAGAAACTAAATACATTCTTAGCCAGACACACAAGACATGGACAGAAACTGTGGTTCACACCACTGGCTCTTTAATTTCAGAGAATAACTTTTTCCTGTCTGTGTATCACTATGGTTTGCAATTTAAAAAATAAGAGTTCTTTTACTCAATACCTCAGTCCAGCTGGGAAGTTCAGCTTCCCTCAGGAAGAGATGGGGACTCAGCATAGCATCAATGTGCAATTTCCATCACCAGGAATGTAAAACAACATAACAATTCATAAGGAGCTCTTTCCTTATTGCTTTGGTCCCAGGAATGAGCAGAGCAAAGAGACCCCCCATGCCCTTCTCAAATCGTGTGAGGGACAACACTGCAGAAGTTCCTACCCAGCCAAACTGGTTTTTCAGATAGAGAAATTAAAGACCTGGGAGCCTGGCCCAAGAAAAAAACTGAACTTCCCAGCTGTGAGTCTGTCTTGCAGAAAAATTTTACATGATTTGAAACCACTGATATCTTTTCCCCCTCCCTGCCATTGTCATTGAGAAATATGTTCTTTCCTGCATTTCTAATTGGGATGGAACAGATGGCAAAGGCTTTGTTTAATGAAATATGTCCATTCAATTAACCCATGCCATCAGGGATCCGGCAATGCAGAAGGAATCAGCATCCCACTGCTGAAAGGGGATCCTCCTGCCCAGACCTGCACACCTGAGCAAGGACCAGGATGCCACGGGCAGGGCTCAGAGGCACAGGCTGGACCTGCCTCAGCTGCCATTCCTGCTTCCCAGAAGCCTTGTCCCTTTAATTTTTTTTTTCCCCCTGATTTCCAGTTTCAGAACTGCAAATTCTGAAATTCTGCTGCCATTCCTGCTTCCCAGAAGCCTTGTCCCTTTAATTTTTTTTTTCCCCCTGATTTCCAGTTTCAGAACTGCATCCAGAGGTTTTGAACCCTGGGCTCAGCCTTGCCTTAACAACCCATGAAAAAGGCAGTATCTGTTCTCTCTAGTAATTGCTTAGGGGTCCAGCTAGACAGGGAACTGTCCCAAAGGGAACTGGGTCCCACTGCCAGCTCTGGCACCAAACTTTGGGGAGGGGAAGCCCATCTGTGCCTCAGTTTCCCCATCTGTGGTGATGGAATATCAATTAGTACTCCCTGAACAACCCAATATGTGGTTCACTGACAGTTTGAAAATCAACCAGCAACCAACACAGCTTCCCAAAGCGAAACATGGTATTTTATTTCAGGTCTTGGTCTGAAACAAAGTTTGGCCCCTTGAGAGGAGGGGGATGCCATTTTGAAGCACAAATTTGAGACACATTCATACTGTGGAAAAAAAAATCCTCTTTTTTTCCTGTCCAATCCCATTAATAGCATGGTTACCAGCAGAAATAGAGCCAAAAGACACAAAGGCCTAGGATTAGATCAGGCTGCTCTGGAGTAAGTACTTTTATGCAGGTAAATAATTTGTTTCTAACCTTGCTCCCAGTTTCCACTAGTGCAGGAGCAGGGGTGTGACAGGAATAGTTTCTGCTAAAGAAAACTCATTAAATGCCAGCTGCACTAATTTTAGCACTTTAAAGCCAAGCCATTTTAGAATTTCATTCCCAAATGGTGAATTGGTGCATTTACCAAAATTAATTGCTTTGGTGTTTTGGAGGTTTAGTTGGTTGGGGTTTTTTAAAGTGAGGAGAGCACAAAACCGCAGAACCTTCAGGGGTTTTCATTTACCTTTCCCTTTCTCCTTCCTTTCCCCTTTCCTTTCTTTTCCCTTCCTCTTCCTTTTCCCATTCCTTCCCTTCCTTTCAGGAAGGAAAGAGAGCGTTCAGCTTCTTCCCATGATCAGACACAGGGAAGAAATCAAAATACTTCTATGGGAAATACCTCTCCTCCTCAATGATTGTTTTTTTCTTATTTTATAGAAAATCCAGGGAGTTTATTGGTCTCTTTGGTTGTGGGGAAGCGCCTTTGGATAGTGATTCATTCAGAAATGGGATTTATGCAGCAGGAGGAGAAACGCAACCCATGACACCTCCCAACAGGCCCCGACAGCCCCGACTGAAGTGTGACACACAGAGTGACACAAAACACACCCCTTGGGATTCCAGTCCATCCCTGCACTCATGAGGGAGCACCCAACATGCCCTCTGACCTCCCACAGCCCTGGAGAGCCCAGATCCCTCAGCATGCCAGTCCTGGGCTTTAGCCCTAACCCTAACCCACCAGCCCTGCCGTGGTGGGACAGCAGCTCCCAACAGCACCTGACACCCCTGAGGGTCCCCAAAACACATCCTTCAAACATGCCAAATTCTCTTGTTACGACCAAGCTGGGTGGTCTTCCTTCTCTTTTCACCCATTACAAGGGAGAAGGATGCAACTTTTAACTTCCTTCGAGCTTTTTAGGGGCTTATCTGGCTCCCAGGTCTTATTGCTACCCCTCACATCCTTCTCCTCTCTCTGGTGGCATCACAGATATATTCCCTGGCATTTGTGACTGTTCCCACACTGTCTCGAGCTGAGCCAAACTATTTCCAAGTGCAAAGCAGCATGACTGAAACCCCTGCTAGACTTTCATAATGAATATGAAGTTGCCAGACAGCAGAAATTCATAACTTGACTTCATTCTCCAAATCCATTTATCAATGCTAATCAGCCAAGACCAGACAAGTCTTCCCATTTTGACTAGAATTACTTTTGTTTCTAATGACAACAAAACAATTCTTGCAAAAATAACAATATAGCATCGTGTTAAACTCAGTATTTCACTAACACAATATTTTAACTCATGACTCAGACAAGATACCAGTTGCAAAAACGACCCACTTGACTCATCTTTGTTAATGGTAGAAGTTTCAGAGATGTATCCAAGATCCTGCTGTGGAAAAATCAGGCCTGGGAGCAGCCCTGGATCTGAACTCTCTTTGGGATTTGAAGACACTCTGATCTAGCTCCAAAGCTTCTGGTTTGGAGGATACAGCTTATTCTCTCGGATGTTTCAGCAGCCAAATCAAATCATTTGATGGTTTTATAATGTGCTCAACTGGGATGCTGCAGGTTGACTGTGCTAACATAACTGCTGCAGCTGGCTAGCAATAGGACTTGAGATAAAATGATCGTTTTGCAGCACTGAAGTGAAAGTATGCTGCACAAATGCAATAAGAAATTGAAACCTTCCCAAAACACCAGATTTTACAATCAAAGCTCTGCATCCACTTGCCCATATCAAATCACAAAGGCTGATGGGCAGGTAGAGATGCTTTTTTGCCCAGGGTGCTGGCCTTGGCCAGAGCAAGGTAACTGCATTTGTGTCCCCTCCATAGCAGCTCCGAGTCAGAGGCGTTTTCTGACAGCTTGACCACCTCTCACTCTCACAAGTTGGCTGCCTTGTCATTGGCAGAGTCCTCAAGCAGATCCAGCTGCCCAGACAGAGCTGGCTCGTGCTTGGAAACGTGGCAGGCAGCCAGAGCAGCAGAGAGACCTGCTGGCTTTTCCCTACACAACCCCTTAACAAGGAATCCTGATGTTCCTGGGCACAGCTTTGTTTCCCTGGGTACCTCGCACCTTCCGGCAGCCGCTTGGATATCTCTGAGACTCCCCTCAGCACAGAAACAAACAACCTTTTTTCTTCTTTCTCTGGAGGGATGGGCATATTAAAAAAACCCTCGTTAAACAGGAATTTCCTTGCACCAGAGAGGCAACTCCAGGCCACTCTAACCAGGTGAATTCTGCCCTTGCCATTTTAACGTCTGGCCCTACTGGAACTTGTGGTTTTGCTTAAGCCAGACACATGCACCATCTTCCATGGGGAGTGAGCCTTGCTGAGGGTGCCTGTGCATTTGGCTGTCAGGCATGGACAGAAGGTAATATTTATTTTCTTATTTTCTTTTTTTTTTTTTCCTTGCCATTCTGTTGCTTTGACACGGATGGTGAGTCCAGGCCACCTTCAGATGGTACTTTCTGCCCCAACATATATCAATTCCCCTTCTCTTCATATGCCTGAGTGTTACCAAAGCCGTGTGTGTGACTGCTCCCTAATCCCCTTGGGACACAACAAATGGATTAGCAGAAGCAGTTTAACCCAGAGCTCTCTGCTAACCATCCTCACCTTGAGCGGGGTGGGCAGAGGGCAAGCACAGCTCAACACCATGAGCTGCTCAAGGCTTGACCAGCCGTGGGACAGTGACCAGCTCAGCCAGCTGAGAAAGAGCCAGGCCTGGAGGCAGAAAAACCCCCACCACTCTCCCAGCTCTGAGTTCTTGTCCACGACAGAGTTCAGGAAAAAACAGGCAGCAAGGACCAATAATTTCAGCATCAGAATGGTGCATTCAGCTTGCCACAGAAAGTCCGCAGTACGAAAACACAATTAAGCAGTTGCACATCGATGGAGTCTCCTAATTGCTGCAAGGAGCAATTCAATTATGTTTTCAACACTGAAATGAGTCATTACCAGTCTATAGGGGAAAATTGTGTTTGTGGGGTCATGGTTTTTTATAGCATATGCTGTATTCTTCCCAAAAGTTAGCTCTTTTACTGCTGACAATATTAATTTTGGATGGATTCTTCCCTTTGGGAACTAAATTGAGACAATTCTAGTTATGGGAACAATTGTCCACTGTAGATCAGAAAAGCCCAAAGCCATAACATCTGGAGTTAAGAAAACAGAGACTTAAAGTCCCTTCTGCTTTGCAAAATTCAACTGCTTCATAATCAAATCATAAATAATCACACTTCTACTCGGACTTCATTGCAACTCTAGTCAATACAGAACCCTAAACACTGTTGGGCTAGCACCCCAGTTCAAACCCAGTGATAGTTGGTTTTCAGTCAAGGAACAAATAATTCCTGCTATGAAAGCAGCTGGAATGAAAGGTGGCAAAGATATTTTGAAGGTGTTCTGAATTACAGATGCTGGAAGATCTAAAATATACAGAGTATTCTAAGAATTGAAACAACTTAGTGAATACTTACAAGAAAGCTGAATCAGGCTAGGTCTGCTGCTTGGGTGACAGAGGATGGTTAAGAGCTACTTGAACCTTACCAACAGAGATTGTGGTTTTTGTTCCTACAGCAATTTGAAAGCAAGATGACTGCAGAACAGTGAGATTCAGCAGCACTGAGAAAGCCCTGTTTTGAGAGTTCTGGGTTAAACAGCACTGATTTAGATGTTCATGCCTGCACAGTAGTTCAGCAAAGATAACAGGTTGCAGTAGCCACTTGGTAATTGACCTCCGGTGATTTAAAACCTTAATTTGCTTTCATGCTTTCTGATTTAAAGTAGCGTGTGCACTTGGGCATAACTGCCTTAAGAGATCTAAGCAATATTTTAGCCTGGATTCCTCGGGAAACAAGGCTTAACAGAGCATACAGACTATCCTTCCCAATAACTCCTAAAAGCATTGGCCATTTTCAGCCAAATTTGTTGCAGGGTTCAGAGTTTTGATGCTTGTAACCTTCTCGCAGGTTTTGTGAAGAGCCAGAGCCAAAGTAAGCTGTTGCTTATTCTGTGAGCCAGCTCTTGGATGAACAAGTTCTGTGCCTTCTGTGGTGGGCACATCCCATGGGACATGAGGCCAGAAGAGGATGGTGGGGCTGGCTCCTACGTGCAGAAAGGAAACCGTGGAAGTCCAGGCTGTACTGGACTGCTGTTTGTTGAATGTTCTGTTTATATAGAACTCTGTTACAGCCATGGCTGGATGACATTCCCTTTACACACAGCAATGAAATGCCCTTCTCTGCCAGGGACAAGCAATGGGTGAAGCAGATCTTCCTTGTGCCCACAGGTAGTGTGAGAAGCACCACACAGAGCAGAGCCCTGAGAGGCACCTTCAGGCAGGAAACAAAGCTCCCTGGGTGATTTGTAGGCTCTGAACAGCAAAGCTGTCACTGAGCCACAGTGAATCTTTCTCAGTCTGCACCTTTGCTGAGCTGATTTATTGAAGGTGTCAATAACAGAAGTGGGCTGGGGACCAGCTGTAAAGCTCAAAACTTGAATTTCCTGTGTTTTTGCACTCCCCTCTGCCTTCAGTGCTTTGTTTCATCTTCAGGTGAGTTGAGGTTTTGGCAGGCTTTCAGGGGCAAAGGGCTGCTGGAAGGGAGCCCCACTGCTTCATCTGCACGGGGTAAATCAGAGGATGCTCATTTTCACAGACTGCACACTTAAATGGCTGGGTTAAGTTAACAGGAGTTAAAAGGCAGCTTGGTCAAGCAGGCAGGGAAAAGCTGGAGTCAGAAGATCCAGCTTCCTGCTGCCCATTAGATAATTACATGCCCCTTTGGGCCATAGCTTCCTCACTTTGGAGTAAGGGTCAGTCCCAGTGTGCTCTGGTCACAGCACAGCAGACATTTCAGGAAAGGGGTGCTGCACTGCCATTAGTTCTATACCTAAAATGAAATCCAAGTGCTGACCAAAAGCTCATTAAATTAAAAAAGAAAATTCTATGGACTCCAGCAAAATGCAAAGTACTCCTCCTTACACTGGCTGCAAGATTCCTGCCACAACAACACAGAGAGGGGTTACAAAAAACACCAAGAATGTTGCAGTTCAATTTTCAAAGCCAGGCTGTGTTATCTGCAACCATGAGAGGCTGCAAAGCCTGTGCCTGTCCCACCAGGGCTGCAGTGCGTGGTGACACGATCTCACCAAGACCTGCAGGACTCATCTTCTGGGCAGGGAGCCCAGGGCCATGAAGGGAAGTACTAATAG
This sequence comes from Callaeas wilsoni, assembly GCA_013398955.1. NCBI lineage: Eukaryota > Metazoa > Chordata > Aves > Passeriformes > Callaeidae > Callaeas > Callaeas wilsoni. The sequence continues at coordinate 15,495 of VWPU01011847.1, forward strand.
TTAAAAAGATGTCGGGAGCTTGCAGAAATAGATATTTTCCCAGGAATAAAACATGACTTGGAATAAATGTTTTATTCCACTGCACATAATGAATGGCAGTGAATGTGATTTGGGGACCTGTCAAGAGAGGGGAGCACAGACATAGTACATGCACTAGAGACAGTATTAAAAATGTTGTTTAACTGAAACACAGGGAATTGAGATCACTGATAATTTTAATCTCCTTTCCTCTGGGATTTTTTTTTTTCCTTTTTATGATTGCCTTCCTATGTGGCTGAAAAAACAGGGCCATCAAAATGTTTATGAGAAACTCTTGCAGGAACCAATCCATATGCAATTGCACAGAAGGTAAAGAGGCATCCGCTGCTCAGCATTTCCAGCAGATTTAGCATTGAGCTCGGTTTGCAGCCCAGCAAACAACACTGGCTGCTTCCAGAAAAAGTAGTGGAAAAGAATCACCAGGAAATAAATAAAGGACGGTGCTCTAACCCAACAGCTGCTTGAACTGCTCTGATCTGTGGCAACACCACTTTGCAGAGGAGCTTTTCATCAATCTCCGTGTATGGCTTAATGGAGGCTGTCAGGAATATGGAAAACTGTCACTCTCGTGTGGCTCAGAGCAGCTCTCACCCCGACCCTCAGCACACAGCACAGCGCACAGCTGGTACCAGCACGGGGGCATGAGGCCTGCGTCTGCTGCAGCAGCTCCTTTCTGGCTGCCACACACATCTCTAAGAGGAGATTTACTCCAGCTTTTATTAATTGCTTGCACAGGCAGAGCATATCCTTGTTGGGAGATCAGTTTGCTCCTCCAGGAGGATCATGTTCCTCTTGGCCAGCTAAATCTTCCCTCTACAAGGCCTGAAGAGTCCTCAGTGAGGAATGTCTCGTGTGGTTTCACATGGTTTATTGAACCTACAAAGGGGCTTGTCCTGGCAAAGGAGCATCGTGGTGCTATGAAAAGAGCAGAATAGCACCAGGGCATCATCTCCAGCTAATTGTTTCATCAACTTGGAGAGCAACAACCGCTTGCTAAATAAGGCTCTTCTTTTCTGCTTTGCAATCGTGCTCTTCTGGCTGCCAAGAAAAGCTCCGACATTAAAGGCGTCTCACGGCTTCTACAAGTGTTGCCTTTGGTTTTAGTCCAGGAAGGCAAAAAGCAAAACTGAGGGCTGCAAATCAAAGGAAGAGGTGAAAGCTCAAAGGAGATTTGCCCTCCTCCCATCCACCTAACCAGTAAGAATTGGGTAGAAGTAAAAGAATTAATGAAACTCATTTGGTGCATTTGCCTCAGAAAATGTTAATGCTCAGCTAAAGAAAAGATACTTGAGAGTTTCCTCAAATAAGTTTATGTTTTCAGTTGCTTTTGGAAAAACAATCAAGTTTGCATATTTTTACCAAAATATTGAAAGTGCTTGAATCTTTCCTATTACAAACCAGGAAACTGAAGCTATTAATCCAGTCCTATAATAAGATTGGAGAAGAAATAAAGGGCTATTTAGAACTAGTTATTGCTTTTCATAATGAACTGAACTGGCAAAGATTCTTCTATTTTTTCCTGTTCCTGAGTTATCCAGGAATTAAAACATGGTGCAAGCAACTATTAGTTAAAGGACAGGCTCATGAATGTTGATTTCCCTTGTCTCATGCTCAGCTCATTTGCAATTTAAAGCACCAACAGTAAAATATTTCTGCACTTAGAGCTTTATCTTTTCACCAGCAAAGTTCCTTCCTGAACACATCTCCCTTCTTTTCTGGCATAACCATTTGTGGGCTGTCTCTAAACTTTGTGTCTTAATTTCTCCTTCCTTCTTCCCAAGCAGGTGATGAGAGAGTGAGCCAGGCCAAATGTCGCTGGGTGCCAAACTTGGCGTCAGCATTATTGGTCTATTAGCAACAGCAGAGGTTCACTGGGTTATGCAGATGGCTCCAAATCTGTGGTTTTAAATTTCTGGAGCAAGTCAGTCAATAAAGTTCACTTGAGGATCAAGGTCTCGGTGCAGACACAGGAGGGAATGAGTCGGCATTTCTCACTTTTGCAAAAAAGGTGATGGGGAGAGGGGCCAGGGCTACCTCTGAACTGACCCTTCTGCTTTAGCAGAACCCCAGGGGACACTGGCAAGAACAGATGTCCCCTGGTGGTAATCACACCCTGCAGAGTGTGATTAGTGCCCGCATGCCAAGCCAAACCTACCTGCCAGATCAACCGTGGGCACGGGACAAGCCAGTCACGGTAGGGAATTCCTCTGCTTCCTCTTGTGATTGACAAGAAAAGCAATAAGAAGATAGGAGCTGAAGAGTTGTGTGCAGTAACCTTTCCCTTTGTCAGAAATGTCAAAGCAATTCCTAACAGCTCACTTTAAAATGCATTTTCCATCCTCTTTTTGACATCTTTCCGACCTCCCCAACATTGCCAGAAGATACAAATTCAGCCTGACAGTCAGGAGAGGAAGGGAAAACAAGAAAGAAAATAAAATAAAAACCAATCTCTGAACTCTTTCTAACCATCATAGAGGACAAGAGTTAGTATAATGCACTTATTGACAAATCAAGCTTGAACCACCTTCTCCCCACAAAAAAACAGCACTAATAAGGCAGGAATGAGGTTACTTATCCTATCAGCACCCAATGATTATTGTCTTATTTCCCTGATAAACACTGATAGCATTTGTAATACAACTATAACGGGTTCTTCTTTTTTAAATTTCTTTTCTCCTCTCACAAGCTTTCTCCATTCCTTTTCTCTGTCATGTTGACTTACAGAACCTGACATCTTTGCACCAGGAAAGGTTATTAATTGCTGCTGAACGAAGGTGCATATAACAATCAGAAAACAAAACAAAAACAACAACAAAAAACCAAACCAAACTAAACCCAAAAAACAATAATCCATAATAAAGAGGAAAATAACAGGTTTTACTGACAAAACTCTCAGATTTGCATTTTGTGACTTTGTGGTAGATTCCCTCTTTCTAAATTTACATCTCTAAATAATTAGATCTCTTGTTTCATTAGCCATCCAGGGTTCTACTATCCTCAGCGAGCAGAGAAAGGGGAAGTCAGGAGAATGATTCACCATATTCTTTAGAAAGCTATTTTGGGACTGACTAAAATCATTCTTCGGAGATTGGACAATTAGTACAGACTGGATGTCCAACTCCCACACAGCTCCAGGGTAAGATGTGCGACTGTCAGGACACAAGGAAGGATGGGTGCAAAGACTAAAACCTTCTAATAGACATCAATGACAATTAGTTGGTTTTAAAACCCCTGGGAAGGAGCAGACCCAGGGAGAGAAAACATTTGTTCAAGGTCACAGAGAAGGTCACTGGAATCACTCGTGTCTCCTGAGTGCACTTCAGCGTCCTGAATAAAACATTAATTTATCATGCAAGGAATGAGGTTGAGGAAATGAAAGTTCAAATGCCACATGCAAAAAAAAAAAAAAAAATCAGAAGGAAAAGCATGCCCTTCCATTGCATACACTTAACTAGAGTTTAATTTACATGAGCAGTAGCACACCCGTTCCCTCAAGCTTCTGAGGAAATTAGTACCAGGAAAACACAGTTCTGTGGATTTTCAGGAGCTGCTTTCATGAACAAAAAGCCAAGGCACAGGAACGGCATCGATGACTGCATCACCTCACCAAACTGAACCAAAAGTGCAGTCTAACTAGACCTGGGGCAAAAGCTGTAGGCAACGGGAGGACTTTTCACTGCACAAAGTTAATGCTGGCTCTGAACTAAAAGATGGGAAATACCTTGAAAAAGTACTGCAGACAGCAGCCAGACACCCATCTGGGGGTGTCCAGTGATGTGGGGCTTCCATACATGAAGGCAGTAGTGACCAGAAGGTGGGAAAGAAGCTTCACCTTCTCATGTTCAACCCTGCCACAGCCAATGCGAGACCACAGGAACCTGAGAGACCTTCTAAGAATCTCTGGGTAAAAGAAAGCCATAAAAAAATTGGAGTGACTACAGTATGAAAAATAAATAGCCCTGACCCTGGACTTGCACATAAAATGCCCTCTGCAGCGTACTCAAGACAGCAGTCAATGTTAAAAAATGCCTCTTGAAATGTCAGTGCAGGAACGCCTGCATAGGACTGAAGGGTGATTTTAATCCTGATACCACCACGTCCCTTTGGACTCTTTTTTCAGCCACAGCCACTTTCTTAGAACAAGAACTGCCTGCTGAACCGGTGCTTCCCCTCCTCCTCCTCCTTCTCCAAACACTTCATAACCACAAACCTCAGCTGCTCTTACTCGTTTCCTGTGTTTACCCAACAGATCATGGCAAAAAGGGAGAAGAGGAAGGAGTTTATAATAGGAAAATAATCAATAGTGACATGCCATCACTGTCTGCAAGGCAATCATTAGCGGCTCAGGAGAGACCTCGGTGGCTTCTGTGTGCTCAGCGTGTGATTGCCTCCTGTGGAGAGCTAAGCTGCTGTGAAAGACTTCAGCAGGTGCCTCTTCGTCCTCCGGCACAGGGAATTCAGTCTAAGTCAGGCAGCTAAATTACACCTCTGGGTTATTATCAGCGCTATTAATTACTGTGTTCTCCCTAATTATCCTCTCTTAACACACTCAGTTGGTTTGCGGGAACAATGCAAGGTTGGCAAACAGTGGCATTTAAAATTGATTGGGCCAGAGGCTCAACTGATGTAACACAGCACAGCAGGTTGATAGAAAGGTCAGATTAGTGGTGGAGTTTATCCACTGTTTTATGAAGGTGTGAGCTGAGTTGCAGCAGGCTGACATGCCCTGGCCAGCTGGCATGAAAGGAGACACACAGTTTGGGGTCAGTTGTTCTCTGGTTTTACATCACGACCCCATGCAAAGCACTATTCCCTACCACAGTTCCAGTGCGACTTCCTGACCTACATTAAAATAAACAACACAACATCATCATCCAGAGTCAGGACATTCCTTTTGTCCCCTGTTTCACCCTGCATGAACTGCAGGTAGGCTTGGGAAACCCAGGAAGGCTCTGCTGTGTTCTGGCTGTTCATCCTGTTCTTCAAATAACCAGACCTGAGTGACTTGCACTCTGATCACTGACGTGGAAAGTCACATTTGCAACATAAGACAACTCAGTTCTGCACTTCCCTGCCTTTGTTTTTCACATGCTTCATTTTCCCCAGGCTGGCTCCCTGCTTCTTGGATGAGGATTTGTATCTTGGGTACACAACTCGCCTCATCAGATTCGACCTGTCTCAAATGCGGTTGAAAAGAAGAAGGTTCAGTGGCCTGACAGCCTGACATTGGAGCCTTGACAGATTTGGAGCCTTGGGGGATGAAAAACCTGCCCCCTCAAAATATACACATGCCCCCATCAAATAGATCTGTTCCTGAAAAAGCACTAACATCCAAAGAAAGTGTAGGAAAAAGAAAATCCTGTGATCTAAAGCTCATCTTCTTGGACTGTGATCTTTCAGCATGATCCTTTAATGCACACCTGCCCATAAGCTCAAACCAGCACCTCTAGCTAGGGATCCTTTTCCTCTGTGTCCCTCAAAATGTGTTTTTGTTTTGTGCTCACCTGATACCTATGAAAATCACATCTAACTGGTCTTCTGCCCTGCAGAGGACATGTCATAAAATACAACAGTGTTTGCAGGGATGGACTTTGAAACTCTCACCCCACTTTTTAGTGAGAGCCAACCAAAGTCTTATTATTCTCCTCTTTCCAGCTGTGGGGTCTGAAATACTTTCTGCAACTATCACTAGACTCCTGTGCTCATCTGCCTCCAGAGTTCAGAGTTTAAATGAAGCACTCAGAAAATACAGATCTGAACACACAAGATGTATTTGCCAGTGTATAGAGAAGCAATAGAAATCCCGTTTTAACAAACTGTTCTCTAGCTCAAAGAGTGAAATGCAGTCCGGTGAAGGTCAGTCCTAACCCTGTGAGTATAATTTAAGTCCTTCTTAGGCCTGAAGCTGTCACAGAGGCCATACACTTTTGGAAATGTTTATCCTGGTAGAAGATCCTGTGTTTCTCAGGAACGAATAGCAGCTGCTGCATTTTTAACACATTCCCTACACCATGACCATAACCAGGGCAAGAGGAGCAACACCCTGCTCTAGGCATTCACTGAGTGGGCACCAAAGAAGGTAAATCTGCCCATTTCTTGGCTAATTCCTGCTCCTGCAGCAATCCAAGGATGTCTACAGATCCACGGCGCTGAAGAAGAAGGAGGAGAGGTGTGTAGGTCCAGAGACAACGCCACAGAGGGATGAGACAGTGCCTCAATTCAAACACCACAATCCCTCAGCCTTCCCCAGAGAATGTGACCATTTACTTCCATTGCCATCTTCAGCATGAGCTGGTGATACCAGAGACAGAATTGTGCTCCTTTCTGAAGGATATCAAGGGTTTTTCCTTTGTTTTGATTACAAGGATGTAGCTCCAACCATGACACATCTGGAGGTACCCAAGGGAAAACGGAGCAGCCCTGCCCATAAGAAAGAGTCAAGGTGCAATCAGGGGAGGTGCGTGACAATAGCAAAGAAGCCATCTCAACATGAACTCATGAATGTCAAAAAGGAATCTGCCCAACAACGCTTCCAAAAAAGAAACTGGGACATATATAAACCCCTTCCCTCTTGGCCAGCCAACCTCCATCCCTGTAAACCCTTGCCATGGCTGTGACCTCTCTCAGAAAGCAGCACTGTCTTGTTCCACCAGCAGTTTTGCATCCCAAAGGTGACCTTCTCCATGATGCTGCAAAATGTTCAGGGTATAAAATGGGACACATAGGTTGGGGACTGATTGCCACCTGCACTGGGCCATTTTAGGTAATCCCACAGCTCTTTTCAGTCAAAGACAATCTTTCCAGCAAGTTTTGGACCAAGCCTGGCATAAATTAGAGCTCCCGAGGCCTCCTTAGTTTGGCTTTTTCTCTGGAGGAGAGTGTGCAGGACAGTGTTTGTGCTGATGAATAGCTTGGCATTGTGGTGGTAAGGTGCAGGAGATCCAAAACCCTGCTGCTGTTAATATACGTGAGTCACCACTGCTGCCTGTGCCAAACATGCTTCCAAACGGAGCTGCAGTTTGCCCTTGGTTGTTTCACTGGGCAAAGGCAAGTCTGAAAAACTTTTTTTTTCCCCCAATCTTTCAGGATATCGACATAGCAGAGATCTCTGTCTCGATCTGCTTGCTGGCAAACATCAAACAAAGAAGACTGTTGTACGTTTGCATATTATTAATGGTTTACAACTGGAATTTTTCTTCTCTTCTGTTCCTGCTGATCTCACAGAAAGCTATAAAAATATATAGAGATGTCTGCCAAATAGATTTCTTGGAGGAAAGCAGGAAAGTGTGAATAATGGGTTCTGAAGTATGGATAATTAGCAGATCAAATAACCCCAAGGACTGGGGAATTTTTTCATTCTCTGCAGATATTCACCATTCTTATATTTCTAAATAAATTATACATACTCTCCAGGTACACTTTTTCTTCTAGCTCATACAAAAAAAAAATAGAGATATCTAGTGTGAGGTTATTTATTTATTTCAATGCTTCTGACAGTGAGAAAATGACAGCTCTGGCTGCATTTAGGAGTCATATGGACAGCTGCTGTACTTCCTGGCTGTAGCACCTCTACCCTGATCTCTCCGCTCCTACAAAAGGCTGTTCTTCCATTCGGTTCCGCAATGCCAAGCTCCAGAAGTTTGCCAATGTCAGCAGGATGGGCAGTGGGCAGCAGGTACACAGCAAAAATTGTGGACCCATTTGTCTCTGCCTGCAACCCTCCCTTAGGTTTCCCAGTCATATTCCAGTGTCGTTTTCCTAAATACCACCTTTCTTCTCTTCTGCTTGCTGCACTTCTTATTATATCCCTAAGTAAGGAACGTACAAATCTCCAGACTCGCAAAATCAAAGCAATTTACTTCTCATGGGAAGAAATGTAAGGCCAGAACATAGGGAAGGGTCACCAGCTGATGCATCCTCTGAAAGGTGTGTGCAGCTGTGCCCATACATTTTTGGAAATAAATGAATAGATAAAAGAATGGTTGCCCCACTGAGGTGTTCAGCTGCTGATTTGTGTAGAATGTCAGGGACTGATCTTTAAAAATGGGTAGGACTCTGTTGCAACTCAGGAGTTCACAGGAACAGGTTTTTCTCAGCAATTCTCTACTCAAAAAATAGAGGGCTAAACTCTGTATTCTCCTAAAGTCACAAGAAAAATCATGCAACTCTTACTTATAAATAAACCTGATAAAGTGTTTCAAAGCTTCAGCTCTCAAACCTCATGTTTTTTTCCCTAATGAAAGACTGTCATCTGAGAGGCAAAATAAAAGTCTTCCCTTAGAGACAGTAATTTAATAGCAGGGACATTAATTAATTTCATCTCCACATCAATGCTCTGTTTTATTTAAGCTCCCATCCTGCAGCCACCGGGGTGCTTGAGCATCTGCAAAGCCTGCAAGAGCCCTGGACTGGGGCCAAGGGGAGGGTTGGTGTAGGTGGCAGATGGCAGACTAATGGAGACATGACAGAACCAGCTCTAAGCCAGTCTGCCCGAGTGGCAGGAGTGCTTTACCAAGAGTAGGGTGGTGCTTGGCCCAGGAGAAGCAGGATGAGCTACAGCTTCTCACATTCAGCCCAGGCAGTAGGGTGACCATGGGCCATTAATGCCCATTAAACAGACTGTAGGTATTCAGATACCCTAAACCCATCTGTTCTTCATCTTTGTTGATCAAAGTTTGCCACAGTCACTCAGCACGGACCCAGAATGGTGCTGGGGCCCTGGCACAGGGTGCCCAGAGAAGCTGTGGCTGCCCCATCCCTGGAGGTGTTCCAGGCCAGGCTGGATGGGGCTTGGAGCAACCTGGGATAGTGGAAGGTGTCCCTTCCATGAGCAGGGGGGTTGGAACGAGATGGGCTTTAAGGTCCCTTCAAAACCCAAGCATTCTACGATTCTAAAGTTCATCATAAGTGCAAACAATGGCATTTTTCCCCCTTAGAAATCTCCTCACAGGACTGCCAGGGTAAATTCAATAACTGCACCCAGCAGACATGGCACATCAAAACGCAATACCCAGAACTACAAAAGCAAGGTTTGACATGACCTAGAAGCTTGTTAAATCCTTAGCTACAGCCTGCTGAGACCTGAAAAATATAATTCGATGCCAAAAAAGGGGTCATGAAGCACTGTCAGGAAGATGTCTCCATCAGTAGCCCCACTGAAAATCAAATTGATCTTTCCTTACCCCATGCAATTAACCTATGTAAATACGTGCTAATGACCACTCGTAATTCCTTTCATTCACTCATCTAGCCACATGAAGACACAAGCAAGCCCTGTCCATGGCAAAGCCTATGTCTCATCTGAACTTCATAGGCAGGGAGATCTGCCCAAGTTTCTGATTCTTGGACTTCTATTCCTTCTAGGACATATAAATAGTAAAGAAAAAAGAATAAAATTAAGCTTTGCAATTTTTTCTGCAGAAGAGGAATGGTACTCAATTCAGCAGAGCCCCACTGAAACTTAGTTTTCTAAAGAAATATCATTTATGTTGCCCGTTGTCTTCAAGATCTCAAAACCCTCTTGAGCTTACTCCAGTGTCAGGTGTGGAGTAGTCCCTTACCTCTGCCTGTTACTAATCAGTAAAAGAGCAACAGTAGCAGCCCCAAAGCTATAATTACAACGATTGTGGTAGATGCTCACTCTCCTGATAAGGGCTGGGTGCAGACTCAGCGACACAAACCCCGGTCTCAGAGTCCTTTTCCATTAGAAAGCAAAGTTCCTTACTTCACTGCATCCATACAGAGGGTAAACAACCGCTGGAGGATGGGAACACCCACAGGATCTCTGCAGAACCCTGCAGAATCTCTGCAGCCCTCTGTCCCTACAAACACCTCGCAGCACAACCCTGTGCCCAGCACCACGAGCTGCAGCAGGTTTATGTTCTGTCAATAATTCTCTCCGGCAGCTCGGCAAGTCTGGCAAAGCCCAAGGCTACAGCCACCAGTTTTATGAGAGTAATAAGCCGAGTTTATTTCCACACCACAGCCATAAACATTTCCAGGATCCCAGCCACGTACGCAGGGCACCTGAGACACCAGCAGCTGTCTCCGGCTCCACTTGACCCCCTGAAAAAGGAGGCATGGAAAATGCTGTCCCAGCAGGCATTAATGCAGGTTAATTAAACCTAAACTGCTCAGCAGGGGCACGGCGAATTGAGAAGCGGTGCTTCTGCAGGCTGCCCAGTGCACCAGTCCCACCGTGGCATCATCATTAATGGTTTTCACACAAGCCTCAGGGCTCATTTGCTTGACAAGAGCAAAGCAGTAATTTTACTGTTGAACACTTGCAAAAATGATGCCCTGACTGTTATCAAAAGTGACAGGCAAGTTATGTGAGCAGTTAAGTGAAGGTTACTTTTTAGGGCCGAACCTCTGAATAGATCAGACGTCAATTAGTTCATGCATGGAAGGAGAAGGGGAAAGAAAACAAAGAGAAAAAGGAGGAAGGCAGAATACGGAAGAAGGGAACAGAAATAGCAGGAAAGAAATGGACTTAATTTGTTTTCCTGAATCAGTGCTCTGAGGGATAGAAGGGGGAGAGCTTTCAGCACAGCAGCTGCCTGCAGTCCCCAGGGAGCTGTGACCATGGCAGTCCTGGCAGCTGCTGCAGTGCGGGCAGTGCAGCCGGACAGAGGCAGGGGCTGAGCCTTCAGCACACCCAGGAGAAGCAGCCTTGGAGCAGCACCTCCCATGAGCTTCAGGGGCTTTGGCTTTCCTCTACATTCCTTAAGTGAAAACCTCACGAGAAAACTTTCAGGGTCCAACAATTTGCTTCTTTTATGCCATGGACGCTTGAAGAAGAACAAAATCATCCACAGAGTGAAGGTACCTGGGCACCATTCCAGTTCTATATTTTTAGAAAAAAAATGAGCCTTTGACACCCAAGAAAGTGCTTATAGAAAACCTTTCAGTTTTGACAAGTCCCTAAAGAAAATAAATAATTAGTGAAGTTATACGCCCCATTTGATTGGCTCTAAATAAAAAAGAGGTTTCACCTTAAAATGACTTTTCCTTTTCAAAATGTTAGTTATACAAGCCTAAAAAAGTGAAAGCTGAAAAAAATATGGAGTAAAAAGCTGCAGTCAAAATGAAGCCCTTGTTTAAAAATAATTCTGTTTTTATTTTCTCATACTCAAAACCAATTTGAAACACAAAAAAAAGTGGGTGGAGTCACTCCCCTGCATCTTATCCATCCTGCTTCACCTGATGGGTAACGTGAGGAAAAGGAAGAAAACGGAACTCACAAACTGCAAGCTGACTCAGGAGCGAGGGCTCGGAGGAGCCACCTGGCTCAGACAGGGACGGTCACATCCCATCGCCTGCAGGGTGAGGAGCCAGAGAGGTCTTGTCCCTGCCCTGGTGTGTGACATGTTTGGGTTTAGCTGCTAAAGACTCTTACTGCTCCAGCTGTTTGCTGCAGAGACTTGCTCTGTTGGGTTTCTTTAAGATGGTACAGCACAAGCCCAGTGGTTCTCTGAATGTTGTGGAGACTAAGATTGATGGGAAGGAGGGTGAGGAATAGGATTCCCTAGGATTCAGACCTGCAGGAACTGAGTCTGTAGACAACAGTTTGAATGCAAAGGTATAAACAGGGGTTCTCTTGCAGTTAATGGTTTTAGAACCCAGTAGTTTGGGTTACGGCTTTAGAAACGCTTTTGTTTCTCATTAAGAACAGGAGAAAGCAAAACAGACTGTCCACTCCCCTGCCTCCCTCCGGGAGCAGCTGCCAACTGTGCAGGACATTTGGTCTCAGCTAAGCTTACCCAGGTGGGGTGACAGCTGGCAGGGCCACCCAGGGACACCAACACCAAGCGCCAGGTCCTGCAGCCCCGCGCCAGGCACAGCCCTGAGCCGTGTCCTGCCAGGCTGCACGGTCTGGGATGCACTGGCACAGCTCACTGGAAGAGAGATTACAGCACACCACGATTTATTCCAGATAAGTTCAGTTCTGGATCTGTCAGCCTTCACAGGGCCATAAATACTTCTAGGGCTGGACTCAGGCTGGGTGAGTCTCTTGGGTTTGGGGTGGAAATATTGCAAATGGGAGCTTACTTGTCCGAATTCCCACTCTCTCCCCACCCCTACTCTTGACACCACCTCCCACCTTTCCGACCTTTATCTCCCACAGACAGGTCAGCGTTTTGCCCACTGGTTTGCACCTGGAGCACAGGCTTGGTTGGTATAAGCAGACTTGATGCAGGCAAGGAATAAACCCTACAGAGAGTGCCTGTTGGTTTTCTGATCACATCCTGGGCTGGCTGTCAGGCTCCAAAGGCAACAGGATTTATTGCACTGAAACGCAGCAGCAGCAGCCGCCCGTGAGGAGCCTACCGAGCTTCATGCACAGGAATAAAAATTTCAGGGCCGCTTGGAGATATGAAATATTTCTTAATTACTTTCTGTTCCAGCACAGCTTGAGGATTTTTCTGCTGCTGCTGCTGTTGTTCTCTGAGCTTGTTTGGTAGTCTTGGCCCTTTTTTTTTTTTGCTTTTTTTCTTTTTGTAAGTGTAACTGGTAGCAAAGCAATATTAATGCCAGCATCTATGCTGCATTTCATAAAGGACTAGCCATGGCTTTGCTTGGGGACTGGCTGCTCATCGTGGAGGCTGGCACAGAGAGGGTGCCAGCTTCCCTCAGCATGGGATCATTTACCTCATGCTGAAATACATTAAAATCTCCTCCCCTGAGACATTTCTCCATAATGGCTCTGCAGAGAGGTGCATCATTGTAATGCTTAAAAGGAGGCTGGACAGGCTCTTTCACTGCTTCCCCTCCAGCCCTGCCAGATCGTGTATTGCACTGCTGCCCCTGCTGCTCAGTGAGATTTGTCCCTTGGACTGTGATTCCTAAGGCACAGTTTTCCTAATCACCCTTGGAACAAGCCTTGCTTGGCTCCTCTTCTTCCTGCCTAATGTCTGCCCCTCAAACAAACGTGATGCTTTTCACTGCCAAGGCCAACACCTGAGACACAAAAGGTTCGACAGGTGCTAAATTAAATTTGTTTCTGAGCTCTTGCTCACTGGGTCTTGGGAGATAAAAGGGAAAAGTCCCCAGGGGAAATGAGAAAGAAATGAGAGAGAGAAGCCTGTTCTTCCTCCCGTTCCCACATCCTCAGACTCTGGTTAAGTACATGAAGCCCTTGCAGCCGGGCTTGTGACAGCACAAGGAAACTGCCAGGGCACAGGGAGCTGCACCCTGGGCACAGCTTTCCTCTCTCAAAAGCACTGTGGAAAGCTCCTCTTTTGCACCGACCATGGGTCAGCAAATACCTCACAGCTGAACTGCCCAGCTGAATGGATGGTTCTAATTTAGGGGTTTTGGGTAGAGGGGTGCAGATACCAGGGCTGTACTACCGACTTGGAGCCTCTCTGGCATCCCCGGAGGCCAAGGTGAGGAGAAACTACAGCAATATGCTCCTATCGCCAGTTCAACCCCTCCCAGAAATTCTCCAGGCTGACTCTGGGTCGTGCCTTAGACCAGGCAAGTGCAAGACCCAGAAACAAAGCTAAAAGACTCCAAATCCCCTCATTCTGTGCAGGTGAAGAATAAAAGGAGAATGACTCCATTCTTTTCCTTCTACTTTACACGTAAACCGAGAACAAGGCAGCATTAGCAGTTCAAAAGTCTTCCCACTCCCACACCACTGTGAGTGCATCAGTTTTCAACCAGGAGGTGTTGGTTCTGCATCATTATAAAAGATGAAGCCCTGGACAGGACCTTAGAGCACTCAGCCTCCAAACCAGAGAAGTGGCACAAGCAGGACTTGCTTTTCTGTCACCAGACTTGCTCAGATCTTTGTTCCCAAAAATGGCACTTTTCTTCCAGCATAGCAGGTTGGGGAGGACAGCAGGGGTGGCAGCTGGACAGAAAGGAGAATGACAATTTTGCCAGGACAGCCCAATGACCATGGTAGGACATGTTTTTTAATCTTTTCTAGGTTAAACACAGGCAGTTGTGTCTTGTTATATTACATTATATAATATGATTTGCTGATATAGTTTGATAGGTTGAATCCAAGAACATCATGACTCATGTAGGAAATTGGAAGCCTCCTTGTCTCCAGAATAGTGTTTCCAGAAGCTGGAGTGAATCAAATTGATTGTATTTATTTAGTTATTTTTGCTGTTTAGTAAATAACTATTGAGTTAGTTATTTTTAAAGTCTGCAAGGAAAAACACAGATTTGAGAAGGTGAGGGAATCTAAAGCCTCGGGTGCAACAGATTTTCAAAAATCAAATATTTTTAGAAAGTGTAGCAAAAAAATGGAATAAGTGGAGCAGGGAATATCACCAAAGGTGGGTGTCAGGACTCCAGGGTTGCAGTCCTTGTCTCCAGTTCTGGCTTTAGAGAAAGGCAGATTTCCCTGCAAAGCAGCTTGGCTGCCAAAGAGTTCCTTGCTTTGGGAGCTGAATGCTTTTGACAAAAAGCCCGAGCTTTTCTGAAACACTCCTCTCTAGCATCTGGCCGTGCTGGTCTGCCCAGACATGAAGATCCACTTCACAATAGCGTTGTAAATCTTAATTAAGATCTGTAAACTCTAGATAAAAAGGATTATTTGAGTACACAAGTATCACTATCAGGTAGAGCCCCTGAGAACCAGCACTTTGATGCTGCACCATGCACAGTGGCATTGAGAAATGTATGAATGTCACAGCATTATTGATTCTGTAGCTACTAAAAAGCTCCAGGATCCCTGGCAATAAAAACACGATAATGAGAAGTAGCCAGGATAGCACTATTTCTGCAAACAGTATTTGCATTCCCTGGGACTAGAGCATAAGCTGTATTTATCAATCGAGAGGTGAGGGCTGGTTTGAATGCACAGGATTAGCCAAGTTCGATTTGCAGAAAATGTGGTGGCTGTGGTACACCTTTTCAGCATTGGCTGCAAGGTATCAGTAACAGAAGAGCAACTCACCCAAAAGCAAATGCTGCAAAACAGCACCAAAAGATACCAGAAGAGAATATATCTGCTCTTTGTTTTTTGGGGGATTTTTTTTTTTTTTTTTTTTGGCTAGGTAAAGCAAAAAACCCAATAGCTAAAATACTTGGTTTATTTATACTCAGGATGTGCAGGAGCACAACCTCATTAGAAGGTGAAGGAAAAGCAGCATGTTGTATTGCCCTAATGAGTAGCTTCTTTTAATGAAAAAGAAGATAAAGTATTACCTTATGGAAGCCCAAAGTGTCGGAGATTTCTCTAGAGAGGACAATATAACGTAATTAAGGCCAAGTGCAGTGATGAAAAGAGCTACCTGAGTGATGTATGTTGTCTGATCCTGCCCCCCCAGTCCTGTGTAAATGAGGATCTAAACAGGCTGCTTTCCGTGATTTACCGGAGCTGGATATTTCCAAAAGCAGAAAGAAAGAGACAGTTTGTAAACACCAATCACTCTCCCACTGCGAGAAAAGGGAAAGATGCTGCTGCTCTTTAACAGGGGCTACGTGAAACAAATGGCTGCTTTGCCTCTGCAGGTCGTTAGCAGAGGTACAGCCATGAATGTTGTTGTTCCCTGCTGCGGTACGGCAGAAATCCTGCTGAACCTGTCCTTTGAGCTCACGGCACCCTGGACAAAAGGTATCTTCACTTTCCACCTCTGCGCTTGGTGACACTCGGGTGGGAGCTGCATCCTTCACTTCTCCTGCCCGAGGTTTTCATTGTCAGCCCCAGTGAGAGGCTCAGTGCTCAGGCTTTGGTGGAGATGGGGCAGTTTGCTCTGATATCGCAAAGCCTGCTGTTTGGGGGGTTTTTTTATTCCTCTCATTAAATGAGTTTTTCTCTCTTCATTTATCTCTTTTCCCAATGAATCTCCTGGCTGACGCACATGTTCCACATGGCAGGAAATAAAAGAAAACTTTCCTTTGGTAGCATTGTGCAGGCAGAGAACTTTTGTGTTGGAAAGAAAAGGAAAGGCAGAAAGCAAATTCTTCCAACGTTGCTTGCTTGGAAAAGCTTACAAATCCTGTTGGCAGAAAGTTTATAGTCCTCTGCAGAGATCTCAGCTGGGTGATTTTTTCTGTCTCTCAGACAAGAAATAACACACAAATTCTCTTAAATTACTTGGTAACTACAGAAGATATGCTTGGCAAATACCCTGTCACTATACAACACAGTAATTACATATTCTGCATCCAGGTACCAATTATATTGCTTCTTGATTACTCAGTGATTACACTTCAAAGTAATTACACCTGGTACTTTGGGTGATAAAGTAGCAACAGTCCTGTGTCCATTCTAGGAGGAATTGGCTTCCCTACAAACATATTTCCCAAACAGTTTCCCAAACCAAAACCAGATCCAGAGATCTCCCGAGGAGTGGGAATGTGAGAAAGGGAATGTGAGAAAGGGAACGTGCCCTTCCTCCCAGAGTAGTGGTGGGCTGCTGAACTTCCTCAACTGATCAACACTTGAAGACCTCTGAAAGCAAGGCACTCATTTAATGTTAAAAGGAGCCAAAAGTCACCAGGGCAAAACGCATAGTGAGGAGTCAGGAGGCTTTGGAGACATAAAAAAGGCGATGTGGTGGCTCCAGAGGAGCAGGGGACAAGTGTTCAGTGTGAGGCAGCACTGAGAGTGACCACCAGCACAGACCCCTCTCCTACAGAAGCAGTCAAGCCCTGACTGCAGGTTCAGTGCTCCAGAAGCAGGGGAGTTCGTGCCCTGTGGCTGAGCCCCACGCGCTCCCCAGGGTGGCTGTGGCATCAGCACACAGATGTGTACAGATGTGTACAGCTGTGGCCCCAGATGCCACACCCGCCCCGCGCGGTCCCTGGGCGCAGGAACGCCAGGCTCAAAGTTCTCACACTTGCAAAGGCACAGCTCATCGTCCTCCTGGGACCCAGGAACCAAACCACGCTGCTCAGTTGTTCTGAAAGTAATCCCTTCACACATGCTAAATAAGTCAGAGGGGAGAAGGGAGGAGAGGATTTTCTAGAACAAAGACTACTGCCACCTGCACCTGCTGCTTGCCTTTCCCATCACCTCCTGAAGCTTGTTCCTGACCATGTACATCATTCCCATTCTCCCTGCATCCCAGAATGACACTTTTTAATGGCAGCAAGCATTAGAGGTTCGCTTCTGCCAGTCTTTTCAGCTCAGTCCTGAAAGCTCAGAAGCTACCTGGGCAGTGTTTTAAGAGCTCAGAGTTCTGGCACTGTCCCTTAGCAACGCTTAAGCAAATGTTAATAGGTTAACATGTTAAATATTATCTCTTTCTTGCTGAACCAAATGAGAAATATTTCAATTGCAGTATTCCCACGGAAGATCCCTGCTCACTCGAGTTACTGTAAGCCAGGCCACAATCATCACATACCTGCCTGCTCTAGGCCAAGATCACAGCTCTGCTGAGTTCTTGCTTTGTGATTGCACTGGACACAGGACAGGAAGCCCTCTGGGAGGTCACAATGCTATTAATGAAAAAAGTCTCCAAGCTTCTCCCCACCCCGTGCTAGAACACGCTTGTCTCCCAGCCCATGGTACCATCTGAGCTCTTGTTTTTCCCTAATTACTCACAGGTCTTACCTACAGTTTTTTGAAGTAGATGCGAATTTTCCACTGATTTCAGCATATGCAGGGTCTGGTCTCTAGAGTAATTTCTGGCTAAATAAGGTACTCAAGGAAATCACCATGACGGTTCATTAATAAATCTTATGATGAGTTTATTGCGTACTGTTGAGGGGGAAGGACAGAAGAGAGAAACTTCATACTGTCGGAAAAAAAATGCATTTCCCCATTAAAAGAACCCTTCCCTCAAGTGCCTCATAATTATCAATGAAAAGTGATCCAGCACGTGCTTCTGAGAAGCAAAATTATTTGCTACTCTGCAGAAAAACACAGTTACTGGGCTTATATTTCTGCACCTGATCACAGCTTTGGTCAGCTGGCATTACCATGCCTGCAGGACGTGCTGCAGGTGGACAGGTCATAGCAAACCTCTGTCCAGCCACAACCAGTCCCACACCTGGGGGTTTCATCCTTGCCCCCTTTCCACCAGTGGAAGGCAACAATCCTCATGGATAATGGCACTATGAAGATAGATTATCAAGATTTTACCAGAAGCTTTGAAGGTGGAAAACCAGGTCAGTTCAGACCCCCCCGACCTTCCTTGCTCAAGTGGCAGCACCTTGTTCGTCTGCCCTCTCCTCAGATTTCTGTCTGCTTCTGAGGTTGGAATGGGACCATTCTTGACTTAGCAAAGTTGCCAAAGCCAAAATATAACCCACTTCTAAAATTTACAGAGGAAGTTCTCCATTAGGAACTTTAAAAGGAAACAATTTTCAGCCAGATGTGTTTCAGGCTGGAATTCCCCTTAAAAGAAAACAATAAAAGCAATGCAATCCTATCAGTCAAGATGCACAGAGGCACGCTCACCAGGGCTTAATTAAGAACATTCTCCTTTTGCTTTGCTGGCCACATCAAATGTAGGAAAAGTTCTGACCTTCCTCTTTGGCAAGACCTGGAGAAACTTGGCTGGCTGAACCTGAGCAGCAGCTTCTTCCTGCCCCAAACCGTGCTGTGAGGAATGGTGGATCCTGACTTCTCTCCTGCACTTGGGCTGACCTCAGCCAACACTCAGCCTGCTGGGAAGCCTCAACACTTGCAAAAATGATCAGAGTTGAACACAGACCACATTTTAACCTGCTTCAGATCTTCTCACATCCATGTCAGCTGCTCCAGCAAACAGAATTCCAGACTTGTCCTTACAAAATAATTTTCTCTTTGTGTACCCATCAGCAAGCAGGTGACGTTGCTTAAGCTTCTTGCCACAAGGAAGCTGTAATCCCTGGCTTCTGTCAAACCTGAAAGTCCCTGGTCAGGTCCTCTTTAGCAAGCAAAACTGAACTGGAAGGATGCAGCCTGTGCAGCTGCTAAATGGATGGCAAGAGGCTCCGTGCCTGGAACACGCAGTTTCACCCTTAGTGTCAAATACATTCGGCCCTATTAACATTTTATCTGCGTGCCAGAGCAGGAGACTTGGCAACCAGTCAAGAATAATCTTTCCTGGCACACGGAACCCTGCTGCAACAACTCCCATGGACTTAGGGACAGCTGATAGGCAGGAGGGAAGAGACTGAAGATGGAGATATGGAAGAAAGAGGGGGAGGAGGCAGCAGGCAGGCCCAGGAAGGGGA
This sequence comes from Callaeas wilsoni, assembly GCA_013398955.1. Lineage (NCBI taxonomy): Eukaryota > Metazoa > Chordata > Aves > Passeriformes > Callaeidae > Callaeas > Callaeas wilsoni. The sequence goes on from VWPU01011847.1 coordinate 34,665, forward strand.
GTGCGAGGGGTGTGAGATTAAAAGATTTTCATGTGCATGACTACAGGCCTAAATTGTTCATTGCCAGAGGATGGGGAGGTTGTTTCCTTCAGACACTGACCTAGCAAAGTCTGTCTGCTGTTCCCTTCGTGTTTCTGGTCACCAAAAATAGAAGGAATTAGCCCTTACCTGCATTACCTGCACAAGATGCCTGATCATTGGCCAGTGTTCACACAGCACTGTGAGAGGAAAAACCTTCTCCCAGCTAAACATCCCCCATGCACAAGTGTAGCTGAGACAATGCAAATGCCATGGATCAGTGCTGATGACATGGTCTATCTTGCACAAACTCAGTAGGGAAAGGGAGGGATTGTTCACACTTCATCGTCAGATTTGGCACGGCTTGGTCAAAGGAATCTGATGGAAAAAGCACTCCCCATCTTATTTGTTTTCAACTGAATGTCCACAGAACTTACTCTTGGGAATATTCACCCCAGTCAGAGTAACAGAAGGTGCAAGGGATCAAATTTGGGAAGCACTGGGTAGGCATGAGGGGTGAAAAGAGGAACCTCACATCAGCTGAGGAGCAGAGATTCAATTCCTTCATGGCCAGAAGAACAGGTTAAACGTAACAAGCACCCAGACATGCAGGCTTCTCTAGGAACCATCTTCAGAGACTCTCTCCGGGGGGTCTTACATATCCAAATGTGAAATTAAAATAGAAAATACACAATGAATGGTCTCCTGATACAGTCAAATGCCCTAGCACCAGGGTGAGATTAGTTAGTATAATTTCTATTCACATTAATTAATTGGAACACCTAGAGTTTCAAAAAATAGCTCTGCAATTCCACTGCTTAAATAGCTTACAGTATTACCAGCTAAGGCAAAAGGGAGGGATGAAGAACCTACTGATTAAAAGCTATACTTTAATGAGATAGCCGTCCAAATTTTACAGAATTCATCAGGGATGGTGGCAAAGAACACCCAAATTAGAGTAGGGAAAGCACACTACAAAGCCAGACTGAGGCAAACCATCAGTGTCAGGCTCACAGACTGCCAGCAGAACAGCTGGGTTTGTCAGGCTGGGGGGCAGCAGCAGTGCGGTGACAGGAGGGTCAATACCTGCCACGTGACTCCCTGCCTTCATTACTGTAATAAACATCACACCAGGACATCGAAATAGAAGCCAAAATGTAGAAGGAGAAGAGGAAAGATAAAAGGGAGCTTGGGAGAGGATCCTGATGAGGAAAAAGAGGTCCATAAAACAAGGACAGCTAGAAGTCAGAGCAGCAGTTTCCTCCTGGAAGTGCACCCTCATTTTGCCTGATTTCCTAACAAAACAGCAGCCCTGCAGTCACGTTCCGTGTGTGTGTCTGCTCTGCCCATTTCACCCCAGTACGACACAGTGGCTCAGTCTCAAGGGCATGGGCATCCCATGTTTCACAAAAGCAGGGAGGCAAGGATGTGCTGGGAGCAGCCAGACCGAGCCCTCAGATATTCTCTGTCAGCCTTCAGAGGAGCCACACAAAATTTTTGACTCCCGTGTTTGGTTGCTTGTGGAAAAATAACATTTCTTTGCTCTGATTCCTGTGAAGTTGTGCTGTATCGCTTTGGCCTCATGCAGGGTTTGAGAGACTCAGCTAATCTGCACCTTGAGGATCCTCAACAATATGAGGAGTCAGAGCACGCCGCTGCCAGAGGACTTGCTAAGCCACGGAAATGTCACCATATGAAGTTGAGGAAATTACCAGGTTATCCCAAATGAATTTTTCCTGGTGAATTAATAATGTTTCAGCATAAGGGAAGCAGAAAATATCTGTCTTTAATTTCTTTTTCTCTCTGATTTATTAACAGCATGGAAACATCAGCATGGCACAACACTACGCTCAACTCCCAAATCCCCATACTTCTTATAAATCAGGGAAATTAGAATTTTTTTCTAACCAAACGAGGCATCAGAAGCAGTTCCAGCATGCGAATGCGTGCCTTAGAGATCTCAACACCTCCAGAGCAATGCAAGTACACGCAACACCTAAATTACCTCTGATAGCATGCAAGGGAGCAGACAGAGATTCCACAAATCTGAATCCTCCTTTCAACACAGCTAATTCAATCCAAACCCTGTGAAATAAGTTCATGAGAAAAAAAAAAACATACTTCCTTGCTCCATCCCTAAAAATCCTGCTTGCAAAATGAGTGTCTTTATCCCCTTGCCTGTTGTGCTTATCTCCTGTCTTGCAGCACAAGCAGCTTCTGAGCTGTATGCTTTGGCATGTAGGTCCCAGATCAGCGAGGCTCAGGTGGGAGGCATTTTTGGAAACACCCTTGGGCCTGGCTTGCAGTGCTCTCTCCTCAGCAACCCTCTGGCTGCTTCTCCAGCCAGCTCTCTGTGTTAATTTATTTGTCCTTGTCAGTTCTTCAAGCTGCAACTTTGTCCCATCCAGAGATTTCCCTGTCTAGGCTGACTTGAGGAGAAGGTCTGGAATAGCAGCAAAAGACAAGAAGCTCCACAAAGGAGGAAGACAGCAAGGAGCCAAATGCAGTTGGCCTGAAGCTTTTTTTTTGTACCTTACTCATGTGTAATGAATCTGCATCATCCCACTGCAAATGCAGGCTTGTAAAGATCCAGTTCTGTGTTTCCCTTTTATCCACACTGATGATAATATGACTAATTGTAGTCTTCGTGCCCACTGAAAATTGAATGAAGGAGGAAATCTGCATACTGACTGAACATGCTGCCAGGGAGAATAATAAATGAAAATCAAAGGCCCAGTTCCCAGATGACTGTATGCAAAGGAATCTGTTTGCATGAGAATTCACACTTTCAATCACCACTGGAAGTCTGCCGTGGATAGCATTTTTCTGGTGAAAATGATACAAGCATTTGATCTTCCTCAGAAGAAAATCTGTGATGTTCAAGAGTGCACAAAATCTCACCCCTCTCGGAGTGCCCAGGCAGCGAGGCCGAGGAGAGCCCAGCTTTGGATGCGTGAATTCCACACAGCATCCCTTGATATCAGCCTGATTTATGTGATGACTTCCTGAAAAAGAGATAATTATGTAGATTGGGATTATTTATTTACACAGCCCTGTCACATTTGGAATGGAACTGGAGCCCCCGATCTGCTCGAATTCCCTGGCACGGCTGATGTAGAGGTTCCCTGTCGGAACGGATCGAGCACGCGCCTGTCATGCCACCTCTCCCTGGAAGTGAAAGGACATTATTCAGGCATGAATCACCCAAAGCAGAGCAGTGTCTGTCCCAGAAGCCTGCTCAGCTCCCAGCCACAGTGTGCTGCTGCTGTCGGTCACGGCGGCTTTGTGGGAGCGCGGTTCCCTGCAGCAGCAGCAGCAGCAGCATGGACATGCTGGAGATGGATCATGCCAGCCCATGGAGCCTGACAGCAGCCTGGTGTTTGCCTGGCATTGCACAAGAAATGCAGAAGAAAGCCATAGCACAGCTCAGGTGAGGTTTCACAACGAAATAGCAGGAACCATGCCTGTATGTCTTTGCCGCCTCCTAAAAGCAACGCAACCAAACACCAGTGCTGTATTTTTCCATCTAGACTTGTTTCTCAAGTGCTTCTCTGCTAGTTTTTGTCAAGAGAGCACATCAATAGCCTTCCCAAAAGCCCTCTGGAGCCACCTTCCTGATGGAATGACTCATGTCCTTCCATGGGATGGCTCAGAGGTGAACAGGACACTTCACTTTGTGAGTCTGTAGGATTTCCCCATTAGCACCATCACACCAGAGCTACCAACTTCCCTACTTTTGAAGAGTCAGGGAGGCAACTAGAGGTAAAAGTCCTCATACAACAAAATTCAATGATTTTTTTAAGGCATCTTGAATGGGAAAGGTGTTCTATGGTGAGACTTGGGTCATCTTTGCAGCCTCCGCATGCCTCTGCCCACCATCCTGGGCATGCTGGACAGAGCAGCTACCAGGCTGTTGTGGTTTGTGCTGCTCACAACCAGCTTTTTGTGATTCTGACATTCAGGTTTATTGGATTGCAGACTGGCCTGGATGCTCCCTTCCACTTTTCTGTTCATTATGCAAGAAGACCCCTCTTTAACTCTTTAGATCAGCTCTCTCTCCTTCTTGCATCGCTGGAGCAGAGCCAAGGGGATGGAGCTGAGGTTACAGTCTGAACTTACATATTGAATACAAGTCACATGAGTCAGTAAATCATTGGTCTCTACAGGGGGGCCCTGCACCTGCCAGAGAGGAATAATTAAATGATCAAGTGTCCAGAGAGCTAGAGACAGAGGAAACTGGATATATTTGAGGTGGTGGAGTAGCCTTCTTCACAAGGTATCTGACTGTTACATTCCTCATTAGCTTTGCTTCCCTCCCATCAGCCCTACAACCCAGTGAAGAAAAAGGGTCAAAAGCAGGGCCAGAGCAAGGCTGAAGCACAAGATTGCCAACAGGGAGGAGGTGTTGTTGATCTCACATACAACCTGCCTGCACTCAGAAGGACAAGGTCACCTTGGGGCCGGGCTCTGCATCCACGCCTGAGGCTGCCTCCCCATCCCCTCGGGTGCTCACTGCCCCTGGGCACGCTTCCAGCCTGTTACTAATTTGGACCTGTCTCTCCAGTTCACTTCACTCATTTGCTGTGGGGTGAGAATAAAAAAAACAGAAAAAAAAATAAATCTAGAAGGGTACACCTTTTTTTCTTGGTGCTGGCCAGTGCTCAAGCAGGAGCGGGACATCCTCTGAAGGCACATCTTCCTGGAAGAGGAAGAATCCCCCCTATTCTCTGCCCATGTAGAAACATGGCTGGGAAGAGGAAGATCACACTTTCTAGTAGCTAAGGGTGTTCCTTAGGCTTTAAGCCCAGTATCAGGGCTATAATTAGGGTCAGAAGAACGGCCAGCGTTGGTAGCCACACGTGGAGGACACGCTTCCATCCACCTGAGAAAGCAGCACCTCCCTGGCACTCTTCCAGTCATACTCCTTTCCCCCCGCGAGGGATTCCTGTCAGTTCCATGAAATTCTCATCACGACAAATTTTGAGCAGCCTGTTGTGACAAGATCCCTTTGAGTGCCGTGTGCCCAGCGTCGGCGGCGCTCCAGGCCAGGGCTGGCTCCGGCTCCCCTCACTCCGTCCTCCCTCCCTGGGTGCACAAACATTTCAGCCAGCCACGGAAATGCCGATGCAAACTCTCCTCCCCTGGGAGCAGATGGGGCAAAACCACACAACTGCTGCAAAACCTATGCCTCAGACTAGCTCCCCTGCAGAGGGAAGTGCATCATTTGTGATGGTTCCTGGCAGACTCAGGGAACGATTTTCAGTGAACAGAAAAAAAGGTAAATTATTTCTCCACTGTTGGAGTATTTTAATTCAGCATTTATTGCCCCAAAAAGTATTGTTTAGAAATTTGTGGTACGTTTCAATTCAATATTATATAAATATATTTGGGGTTGTTTTGGAACCAGAGGATGGGAGCATTAATAAAAATTAAAATTGCTTTTGAAGATCTAACATAAAATGTAGCCTTTCATTTTGGGTGAAATCGAATATTTCAGATAGACCAAACGGAGTATTTCTGAAGGGGTTTTACCATCACCTCCAAAAACATTCCATTAATTTATCAGCATAAGATTCTCTTTCATATTTCGCACTCAAAACATCTGTCCCTTCTTACCATCCCTTGTTAGATAGTGTCTTATCTTCCCCTTTCCATAAATGCTTAATCGAAAGAGGCATGAATTTGTTGGTAGCACAGCAGTTTGTAGAACAAGCAAAGCTATGAAACACTGATGGAGAAACAACCCTGCAGGAAGATTGGCTGAGCTGATACCACCACAGGATGGTAGAAAAATAGTGAACATCCAATTCAAAAACCTAACCAAAAAAAAATTAAATTTTTTTAAAGGAGAGGGGGAATAAATAAATAAATAAATAAATAAAATAGCAGGATAAAATAATTCACAAAAATAAAAAAAGAAAACTGTGCAAGAGCTTTAAAAATTCAAAACATTTCAAACATTCCAACTATATGTTTGGACCCAAGGGGATGTTCTAAGAAGAAATGCATCTGAATGGGACGTTCAGAATGTTCCCATGAGAGCAATTCCACATTGTGGAACATTTTGTATTCTTTTGCCAGAATGCTGATTAGTATGTGACCTGTACACTGAGCAGCAAAACTTTTACACCACCTTTTGTTTTATCCCAAGAAAGGAATGGGTAGCAAGCTTGAATTATTAGCTATATTGTCAACACATTTTAAATAAAATATTCCTGGCCTCATGACTCTGCATCATCACAGTTCCATTAGCCTAAGCCACTTGTAATAAACTAATATGCAGAATGATTTTCAGGGACTTGCAGCTAAAGAAATAATAAGCAGTTTCTCTATTTCTTTCTCCCTCTCTTTCCTTCTTTCTCTCCTTCTTTCTTTCTTCCTCTCTCTAAATGACAGACAGACATCCACCCTGGAATTTCCTCAGCAAATCAAAGCAAGTCTCTCCACAAGCTGGTAGATGGCTGCCATATTCAGGATATAATTGTGTTTGTGCCTTGTGGAAATAGAAACTCTTGCACTGATCTGGTCATGATGGAAATTAGTTTTGTTGAGGGCTTCTTCCCTCCGCTCTGGGAACCGCGTCCTAAGCTCAGAGGACAGACCTAAAGAAGAGTCTCCATGCAGGGTGGTCATGCTGATGTTGATGCAGCTCCCAGAGGGTGTTAGTTCCTTGTTCTCCAGGGCTGGATGAGCAATTGGATTTTTTTTTTTTTGTGGGTCAGCCCTGAAGTTACCATCACAAGCCTTCATAACTGGGCAGTTCTCTAGCCATGAGGGAAGGAATGATTTTCACTCTAACAGCTCTGGGCTGCAGCTGCACTGAGAGCAAAGGCACTGGGAACAGAACTGTAACCTAACAGGCAGCCGGTCACTCCCTCTGCCTTCCTCCCTGGAGATGGCACAGAGTCATCTTGGCAGGCTGGAGGCTGCTGCAAGCGAAGAACTGTTTGTGTGAGCACTGCAGAGATGAGATGTTGTGACCAAAATGCCAGGGGGACCAGCGGACTGCAACTAAAGTGCCCAACCAAGCCATGGGTAGATGAAGAAGCCTCGTTATCCCAAGGCTGGTCTGCCTTGGGATAACAAGGGGGTGCTGCACGCTTCTTCTGAGTGAAGACACGGAGCAGCACAGGAAAAACCCTGAGCAGCATTTCCCTGATGTGCAGCAGCCTCTGAGCAGCACTGTGAGCCTCTGAGTGCCTTGAGCCAAGCAGCACTAGTCCTGCTCCTTCGGCTGCTCTGCCGTGTCCCACCCCGATGACGCAGAATGCGCCAGCCAAGAGTGGAGAAGCATCATGGTTGCCTAGGCAATGCCTTTTGCCATGAACAATAAATAAAATAAAAGACAATGGCTTGAGTTAGCTGCACCCAGGGGTCTGTGTAATGCTCACCACTGCAGTACCTGCCCATGGAAAAGCCAGCCCCTCGCTCCACACGTGGAAGCGTACACACACACACACAGGTGCGTTCCTTCTGCCTTTCGCTGCGGGAAGATGCCTCCTCCACCTCATTCCATGTCAAACAGCAACAGAGGGAGAGGAAAACACATCCAAAACCACATTCAACAGAGCCCACTCCTTCCTGCCTCTTCACAAACGACTGCCAAATGGTGGGAGGACTCCAAGACCCTAAGAGACAAGGAGTTCAAGCCCCCGGCATTGTGAACCACTGCAGTGAAACCTCTTATTTAAATGCAACGGGAAATAGTGTTATACACACAAACGAAAACAAAAAGCCGGACACCAGCCCACCACCCTTTTCAGAGTGGGTTTCTGTCAAAGGAAGACGCTGCAGGCTGGCGCTCGCTGCGGGCAGGCAGCCACTGCCTGGCCAAGCGTGATGGCGTGGCTCGTTTTTCACTCTGACACCACTGCAGGCTCCACAAGGCTCCTTGACTCGCAAGGTGATCAGAATATTGAGTACGGTACTGCAGCAGCGAGCCTGGCACCCAGCACGGCAGCGGAGCGACTGCCGCCCTCGCTCCCCGCCCCTTCCCCGCTCGCATGCAAGGGAAGAAGGAAAAAGAAGGAAGAACAAAACCCCCCATGACAACGGGATTCCAGACATCCAATGCCCCCCTCATATATCTTCAGGAAGGGACCTTGGCTCCATTGTTTGCGGTCCTTCAACTCATTTCCCAAATGCCAGAGAGCCCGTGGGTCCCGTCCCCATGCACAGCCCCCTTTTTAACATGCATACTTCTGCCATGGAAGTGTAACCCCGGCAGTAATGGCGATGATGGTCCTGCTGCAGGGACACTGCAGTCCTCCTCTGCCTGCTACTATGCAAATAAAATTCCTGGAAGGAGCAATAAGTCACCGTCCACCTCCCATGATGCAGCCCATGGCTTGGAACAGCTGCCAGGGGCAGCTCCTGCGGTGGGAGCCAGCCTCGGACTCCTCGCCCCGTTCACCCTCAAACCCTCAGCACACATTTTTGAGATGGGAACAGCACTGGCCTGACTGACAGCCTGATGTCCCACCTTAAACCTGAAGCCACTCCTAACTGATACCAACAGAAACCCACAGAGGCTGAGCTTTAGTCGGAAAAGTTGCAGACTTGAATCTCCAAGGGCGTGGATTAATCGGTTGCCACCAAACACACCTGACAGGAGCAACATCTGCGAACTTGTGGCTTGCCATACTCCTTCTACTGATCTTTGCTCTGCTCTGCTCCATCTCCCCCGGCTCTGTCCTTGGGTCTCTTGGATAATTTCTCCTGTCCCATCTTCCCAGCTTCACTCCTGCCTGTAGCTTTCCTGCAATGAAGAGTGAGTCATCAAAAACACCTTCAGAAAACTTCACTTTCACTCGTGAGCTTCTTTACCTCATCCAGCTGGGCAGGTTGCACAAAGAACAAATTAGTGTTGTTATTTCTGAGCACACTTAAGAACTTGTGTCATAGATTGAGGGTGGGAGGGTCAGTCCTACAAGGGTTAAAGGGCCAATGGCATATTTTCACCTACAAGGGTTAAAGGGCTAATGGCATATTTTCATTGTATTTCTGAGATGCAGAAGCACTCCCTGTGATCAAATATCTACAGGATGCTTAAGCATAGTCTCCATTCATCTTAGTGATTTTTATTTATTTATTTATTTAAACTAAATAAGATGTCTCTGAAAAGCATTTAAATTCGAATAAATATTGTGGAGAAGGAAATTTCATGCTGCTACCTGACTAATCAGTTACATGCTTAGCAAAAACAGCAGTAACAGAGCAGCAGAGGTGGGGTTCTCTCTCCCTCTCACTTGTATTACTTCTTCTGGATAACTCTTTATTGACCAGCTGAATGACACAGCAGAAATTTCCATTTCAAATTAAAAAAAAAAATTCATTTGCTGATTCAGTCTTAGAAAATGTTTGCAATAGGTTTCAATGTCAAAAAGGCACCATTTCATTGACCAGATCTGACTCAAGAATATGAAAATAATGCATCCTGTTGTTATTCCTTCCAGTGGCAAATGAGTTTTACAATAATTAAGACTGGGGAAATAGATTATTGTTACAAATTTCTGATAGCAGATATTCTGAACTCATAAATGTCTGTCTGATGTGAGATGGGGATTGACAACATAATAAGCTCTCTTGTCACTCTGCCTTTCTGCAGGAAAAAGTGTATTTGTGTGCAATCCTGCTCTCCTCCTTCCCCCAGTCCTCCCCACCTTTGGAGTTGCTCAGGAGAGCTCATTGCTGCCTGTGGTGAATCAAAATGTGTTATCATTAGGCTGAACATGTTACTGACTTAATTAAATGTCACACTTTTGATAACATTAATTAGAAGCATTTCAGACTCATCTGAACACACACCCTTCACAAAACCTGAGAAATAAGTGCTGATGTTTTCATCTTGGTAGATTTTATTGATGTAAGCCCTTCATCCATCCATTCATTCATTACTAATATTCAATGCATTTTTTACACTGCAAGGCAACAAGTTCTTCCTCTCTTTTTCATTCTGTACCAGACTGTAGGAAACACTTGTAAAACTCAGCTGTGGCCCATGTTTGGAAGCTCAGGTTCCCAGGATGAGGTTAGAGCCATATTTCTAGGACATGGCTTTTAGCAAGTTGAACTCTACAAGTCAGCAACAGCAGCTTTAGGCTGTGGTTGTCCGTGCCCTGAGAGCTTCACAAAGTCATCATGGAGGCTGATGTTGTCCATGCTTTCATGGCTAGATCCTTTCCCTACTTAGCATGAATTCCCACACCTTGGATTTGAAATAAGGGAAAGTCCTAAACCAAAGCAAATCTCAGCTCAAAAATTCCACACGTTATTAACTATGGACAAGGCAGTTTTCCAAGCCAGGTGCTACGCTGCCCCTAAATTCCCATATGCACTGCAGACCTTTTCTCACACAGAATTGCATTTCCCTTTAGCACATCAATCATCTCTTATTTCACCTCCCCCACTGGCAGGTTAACGCTCACCAGCACAGCCACCATCCCTGTTTCAGAAGCAATCTCCATAATTTCCTCCTGAGGAACACAACTCCAAAACTTATTTGCCAGGCTTCACTTTGGGATGTCTCACACTCCTCTGAACCCCTGACACGGCTGTTTTCCTATCAGAGATTGAAACAACACTTTGCACCGTATCAGAAATGTATTTAACCATTTATTACTGTATAAGGGACATGAAATACCAGCTAAAGGACATCCTCCACAACACAGGATATGTGAGCCCTCTAAATGTGAACTCTTGGCAATTTGTTTGCTGGTAACTGCTGGGCTGCCTCTCTATGCATCCTCTTAAATGAGATTTTCCTTGGTTTTTGAAACCTGCCTGGGTGAAGAACAGACACAAATCACAGCTGATTAAGTTTTTCACTCCATGAAACAGAAATAAGGATAGTAAAATTAGACAGAAACAGCCTTCATTCTCTTCTCCATTCCCGCTGGCTGGAGCCTGAACTGCAATGCACACTGGCAGTGGATTTTTTTCACCAGAGCCCATCATCTTTTGTTTCTTCATCACTGTGACATTGTTAGTTTGTTGTGGACCCTTTGTACTCTGCTTTATTGCTTTGTCTCAAAGCTCTGTCATGTGTCTGACACCTGAGGTGTCCCACAGCATCTTTCACTAGGCTTGACCTTGGCCTTAAAAAGATGTGGGAGAAGTCGGCATCCCTGAAAGCTCTGGCTGAAGAGACAGGAAAAGAGAAGAGTAAAACCCTAAAGAGATGCTTATGGGAACTTTTATCAGGCAACTGTGTAAAGCACTCCATTTGCTATTAAAACGATAAACTGGAGTAGCTTCCAGAGATAAAGACTATGACAAAATTCTGTTATTAAGTGTTACAGCTTTGTTCTTGGCAGTGGCACGCACCAAAAGCAGTGTAGCTGCAATGAGGAACATAAGTAAATTTTCACTGAACTTGCTGCAAACAGGAGCAAGAAAGCAATGCAGACAATAAGATCACAAATTCAGCAGACTCCTGCAACATTTATATGAGACTTTAGATCACATGATGAAATTGTGATCAGCAATAGCAAAAAAAGATGTTTCATCGTATGAACGCAAAAATTAGAACTTTTGCATTAAGTTTTACAAAAATATGATGGGTGGGAGACCATCAGAAAAATTCATGCAGACTTAAAATGCATCCAAACGCTTGAGGACTTCATTGTTCCTACATGTCTGCACAGCACCTCTGGCTCTAAAGATAGAAAGATTTTTTCTTAAATGAGAGAAAATTACTAGGGAAGGGAGAAACTATAAATTTATCCTCTTATCATAGAAAGAATGGCCATAGAGGAAAAGTCAAACCAGCTTAGTGAAGAGTTCTGTGGCCAATAGTTTTCATTAGGAAGTACTGGGAAAGAGTACAAAAGCTCTGTATACATGGGCTTATTTAAATTAAGAGAAGGAAGAACTTGCTAGAAAATAGTATTTACAGCACGTTTTTTTACCTAGACAACACTAACTTTGTTCTAAAATCTTTTAATTAATATATTCTATGTCGGGACTAATTCACATATTTGAAATGAAGAAAAAAAAGAAGAAAAAAGAGTCAAACAATAACTTGAAAGGAGGTCACTGCCTAAGGCTATAAATATATTCAAAGACAGAATACAAAGGAGTACATACAACACGGGTCAGATCTGCTTTTTACAAGAGCAATTACCCACTAAAATAGTTTGTCTACAGCTTTGTGGAGGTGTGTTTCACTCAAAGGCTTTAAAGGAAGGTAGGATGATCACACAAAGGTTATGGGTCTTGTGCAGAAGTAATGGAGTGCAAGTCTGCACTCTGTAAGCCGACAAGATGAAAGAGTTGAGATGAAATGATCCATGATCACCTTCTAGCCTTAAAATATGTGATTCCCACACTCTCTGCATTATAGGTTTTGTTGCTTTCCTGTTTTCTGGGTGGAGTGGAGTCACCTGAGCCACAAAAACATCACCGAGAAGACAGTGACATCTCAAAGTCACTGCACCGCAGCTTCCTCCTGGTTATTGCTTTTTGCTTTGGTGTTTCTGCAGGGACCAGCTGCTGCTTTGCTTCTTTTCTCCACATTAGAGGAAAAATAATGAGGAATCTTCGTGGAATGACTACAAACTTTCTTTTGTTTTCACTGTAAGGTGTTTTCCCATAACTATTCTGCATATAGAAATATCCCAGCATATCTGATGTTCTTTAGACAAATCAAAAACTGAGAACCAGGTGTAGCAAATCAGAGGGACAACTTGGTGGCAAAGGTGTAAAAGGAGCAGTCAGGAATGATGGGCACTTCTAGTGCAGGAGGGTGAGCATTAAAGCCACAAGTATCAGGATTAGGGCCAGTTTTAGTCAACATCATCTTGTTCAATGCATTTGGTGACGAGTTGAGAAGCTCTTCCAGTTCTTCCTGCAGTCTCTACAAAAAAAAATTGCAGTATTTGGGGTGAGAATATGAACAGCAAGCTGTGTCCTTCTTCTGAAGGGTCTTCATACCAAAAAGCCACAACTGGACCATGTGTTACTTGAAGAGGCAGCATTTCCTTTTCTGCTTGCTCCAAGTTAGCATTCCAGTCTCAAAATGCTTGCACCAGTGGCTAGAGAAAGAGCAACTCTTCAAACATCAAGGAGTAAATAATCTTGTCAACATCAGCGTCATTTAGCTGCTGGTAGAAGACAGATTTATAGAAGTAGCAAAAATTGCTGGCATTAAGTAATGTGACTGCAAGCTGATTTTATTTGTATTGTTCATGATCACAGAGTTGGCTCTTTCTCTGTGGGGCCTATACCAGAAGAGATGATCACAGTCCTCCAAAAAAATATTGGATTCTCACTTCGGTAATACTCTATCTCAGGAGAGGCAAATTCACAGGCCTCCAGCAGCTTTGTACCGAGCAAGATCTGCAATAAAGGGGATTTTTAAAGGGGACTGAAAAGACAGTAGTGGTGTATGTTTGAGTGTGTTTGCTGGGAGTGCTTTTGAATAAAAGCAGGTAAGGAAAGTGTCAATTAAAATGCAGTGGTGAAAGGAATGAGGGACTTGTCTTTACAAATAAGCTGTGGGCCTGCTGGTAGATAAAAACTAGCACGAAGAGATAAAAGAAACAATGGGAAGGGAGTCCACTGACTGATGAATGGAAAGAGAGATTTGTCTTTATCAATAAACTGTAGGTCTGCTAATAAATGAAATTGAATATCAAAAGATGAAAGAAACAATGAGGAGAACCATAAATTCCATAGGAATTAAAAAAAGGCAAGGCGGGGTATACATTAGAAGGGAATCTTAGGAATCAGGCGGTCCGGGAAGTCTGTACCTCTCAAGTACCTCAGCCAATGGGGAAAGAGAGAGGGAAAATACGGTCGGGAAATTAGGATAAAAAGGAGGCTGTGTCCTCCAAAAATTTGAGAGACCCCAGGGGAATGCCCCATGGCCTCTCCCTTTATTCAAATAAAGTAACGGGACTCCTCTGTCTCCTTTTTGGACATAAACCTCTGGTGTTGGTGGATTAATTTTCCTGCCAGTGGGGAGGTGTGGGGAGCACAAGGAAGGTGTTTCTCATAGCCTGGTCACAGCACCAGGCACCACTGGGTGACATTTCTTGACAGATCCTGCCCCACTGCCTGTCTCATTTTCCTCACAGTCATTCTCATTAGAGCCAGGCGGAAGCCCCTGTTCAAAAGAAGATCATGCCACACTGGATCCTTTTTTTCACCTCACACAGCCCTGCAGGGCCACAGCACCAGTAACCTTTGAAACCCCTGAGAAAATTGTAAGGGTTTATTTGGTTCAGAGCACACTGTGCAGGAAGGAAAAAGGCAAGAATTGCAGCGTGTGAAGCCGATGTTTTACCCTGCCAACACAGCCCAGATTGGTTCAGAACTAGGTTTACTGGAAAGTTCACAAACCTTTCAACAAGCCTGGCACAAATAACCTGACAAGCCTGACCTAAGGTCAGACTTCCACAGCAGAAACTGCCACTACCCTTTCTGCTGTGGGTTATTAGGGGATCAGCCAGCCTTGGACTGGCACTGCTTGACTTAAAGCAGGGTTTAATTGGCAGTTAAACAGTTTTTAAAAAGAGGAGATAATTACAACAATCAGGAAAAGAAAAAGGTTGCCCTCTGAGGTGGCACAGCTGGTCCCCTCAGCACCAGTCAAGTGAAGATATTGGGCCAAAATCCAACCACTGCTCACGGTGCCAGGGGTACCTGGCAGCTCAGAAAGGTGAGGAATGTGTCTGAAATAAGAGACTGATGTGCTTGAGAAGTCTCATTTTGACATTGTCCTCCCAAGCCTGTCCTGCTAAAGCTTTTTTTTTATTATTATTATTATTATTACAGCTCTTCACTGCCTCTCTCACACAAATGGCAGGAAAGACAAATGTCCAAGCTGGTATCTGGAACCAGAAAAGATTCAGAATGGCAGTAATAGAAATGAATGTTCTCACATCTTTCAGCACAGATAGCAAAGAAACCTAAGCGAGCTGCTCCCATTACTGTCACCCTGTCAAGGCCAGACTCCACTGGTCAAGCTGGAAACAGATTATTTGCACTGACAAATAGTGAGCTTGTGCAATACGTTTCTCTGAAATCACCAGCATGATTCACAACAACTTCACAGTCTGGCCTCAGAAGATCAGTTGAAATGGCCTGTCCTATCCTTAATGTCTTCTGCAGCCTCTGTAAAAAAAAATAAGTACTGGGAAACAGCCTTTTAAGAACACTTCCCAGCTGTATGAACACCTCCAATCTACTCTGACCTTCACTGAAATCTTCCTCTCAGGGAAGGAAAATTATATCTTTTAATTTTTTTCTAATGTTCTGGTTTATTGTTTTTGCTCCTTCTCATGCAATATAATTAAAATGATGTCCTAAGAGTTGGAGGATACTTACAATAAACAGCTTCTGTGGAAGCTGAACAACTCAGCTATGGTGCTTAATCAACTGGAGATGATGTTTATTGCTGCATATGCTCTGCTGCTGTGAAAACTAGCCCTTAAACACTCCGTTTCTAAACAAGAGAAAATAAAAATCCAATAAGAACAAGTTAAGGTCCTTGACACACTGTAGGGAAGTGAAGGCAAGAAAGAAGGATTGTCTAATGCACAATAGGAATAGGCTTAGGTCAGTTAATGCATTGTAAAATGAATTACTAGTGATAGATGAACCACAGGACACATAAAATGCTGATTTTCTTCAGTGCCCATGTATAGAGTTCCTTAAAGCTGCAAATTTCACTCTCATTCAGCTTTCCCAGCCTGGCTGGCCCCAGAGCTCAGACAAAACCTGTGGGCTGCAACACAGTTTATGTGCCTCCCTATAGGCAGTCCCAAGAGACCTATTCCAGGGGCTGAAGAACACATTTTGAATAAACATCAAGGGCAAAAGAGCAGCTGTTAGCAGCAGTGATAAATAACTGGGAAATATGCTGAGGGCCAAATGTTCAAGAGCCCTCAAGTATAAAATGAACCTGTCACTGTAGTGAGCCTCACACTTTGCAACGAGAAAAGAAGACAGGGAAAGAGTTGATGCCCAGTTTTGCCTCAAGTGTAAAGAATCATTTGACTCTAAACCTTCTGAGGTCCTCCCTATTGTGCACAAATAATCCAGTGTGATTTCCTGAGCTCCTTGGATTAGTCAGGATTATACAAACTCATCAGTGCTCCTGTGACGTTCAGCCTGCAGATCACGCACAGCCTCATCCACCGGGGTAGAATGGGTCAGAATCACCTGGCTGCAGGAAAAAGGGCAATTAAGGGTCCCTGGAGCAGAGACCTGGAGAGCTGTCACCCACCAGCATGGGCTGTGTCCCTCTCACAGGGACCTTCTGAGCCATTCAGTTCAAGTGTCCTGAGTCAGTAGCTCAGTTCTGAGCACGCCCAGGCTGCCTGGAAAGATCCTGCAAGGCTCATCTGATCCACCAGTTCGGCAAGGCTCCTATGCAGTCAGCCAATTTTTACTGTTTGCATCATTCCAGGACACAGTTTTTATTTCTCCCCTCTTACATATTTCTGTAGGAGCCCTTTAGCTGAATAAATTATATTATTAACGGCACTAATAGCAACAAAGTGAGTGATTGGTAGGAATTTCATTTGGCATGCTAGAAATTACAGCTAGAGGTGTGTTTCAAATGTTGATAAATACATGCAGAAGACTTCTGCTTCACTGGAGAAATAGATTCTTCCATTGCCTCCTCTTGTGACAGAGTCTGAAATATTGCAAAATTATTTCTCTCTGCAATTTGCAGCCCAGCACATGCACCTTGTCTCTTCCTTCAGCTTTGAAATACAAGCATAAAGCTTTTGTACTTTGACTTATCTTGCCTCTACCAACCTCCTGCACACCTAGATATAGTGACCCACTGTAAATCCTCTGGAGTCAATTGTTCTGCATTAGAAAAACGTAATACAAAGCAAAGAAGAGCATTTGATACCTTTGGATACCAGGGAGGAATTAAATCATATATATTACACAAAATAAGCACCTGGTTAAGGGTTGCCTGTCGTAAGGCAGCAATATAAACCTGCCAGAAGAATCAAAGCACTAATCATCAGATTTGATTTTCCCTAGCTGTGTGAAGGAACAAGTGCAGTCCTTCAAAAATCACACAAAAAAAAATAGTGGAACATTCCTAAGGACTCAGGCATTAACGACGAGTAACAGGTCTGTATTAGGAACACAAACATAGACACCCCTTTTCTTCTTTCTTTTTTATTATAAGATAAATTAAGACTGGTGAAAAAACCTGCTTGAGACCAAAACTCAGCACTCACATAGGTGAAAAGTATCTGTATAACATGAAAAGGAGCAGCTCTATCAAACTGTCTGCAGCTTTTTTACTAAACCATCTAAATAATGGCAAAAAATGCTTTTTCTTTGTTTTCTTACTTTTTTTTTTTTTTTTTAAGGAATTCATTAAAATCCTCTTTGTGTCCTGTCATGTTTAAGGGTACTCTAAGTCAGGAAATGTATAGGCAGGCATGATTTTGGGACAGACACCTCTCAGACAGAGAGCAAAGCGAGCTTGCAGACAGCGCTTTCTGAACTTGTCAGCAGAAACATTTGCAGCGGAAATTTTATTTCAAGAGCTGTCTGCATTCAATTAGGGAACAGAGGCAGAGCTGCGCGAGCCGAGGCCAGGAACGCAGCCCAGTATTTTCGGCACTAAGCAGACAATGAGGAAGACTCGAGCACCAAAACAGTAAACAGTTTGTGAACCACATCAGGCACAAATAATCACAAGGGTGATGTGACTGGATAAATCATGGCTGAAAGCTTGCACCAAGAGCAAGGCAGAGATCTTTGCTCCTGCAAAGGAACAGCTAGGAAGTCTCACTGGAAGCACAGGAACAATTTCTTCCTCTCCCAAGCATCCTTGTCCTGCCAACCCAAACAAGTTCCCTGCTCCGTATTATTTAAAGTGGGAGTGCCAAAGCCTGTGAGGAGTAGAGTTCTCTGACTCCCATCTGTCAGATCATGTAGCACAGGAATGTATTTAACCAGTTTGAGTGGTCACAGGGGACTGGTCCATCTACCAGAATCAGCCCCTTGCAGACCCTCAAGACTGAGCCTCTTCTGAGTTTTTACTTTGAGTCACATCCTGGTCCTGGTAGAAGGAGCTGGAAATACCCCAGGAGCTCTGATACTGGGTTTTCATTGGCTTATTCAGACATCAAAACTCCCTGACAAATCTGAAGCGCTGCCTTCCCAAACAAAATCCCTGCCACCACATTATTGTGCTGTAATCCCCTGGGCTGCCCACCAGAAGTAAAAATCCATTTCAAGGATTTTCACTGGGACATGAAAGAGTTTTCTCAAACTCACCCCATGTTCCTTCACCACCAGGCAGGCACTGAAGAGCTCTGAACAGGATTTTGCATGGAATGAAAGGAGAAAAAGATGTAAAGGCCTGATGGTTCTCTCTGAGGAAGGGTCACATAGGGAAACAAAGGACATGAAATAATAGAGAAGAGAGGGAAATTATAAGAGAAAAAGGCTTTATGATCCTAATAACAAAAGTTCATAATCCACCCAGTCTTTTGTTCTGGCTCAGAAGGACATTTCCCCTGAGGTACATCCATCAGGAAAGAAAAAGAGATGCGGAAACAGAGAGGGGTAAAATTACTGAAGAACAAGGAAAACAAAACCTTTTGGTGTGCAGTTTTCAGCAGAATACGCTTCACAAGCTTGTTACTAATTGTCATAGTATCAGGAAGCATTTTGGAAATATTTTTCAGTGAACAGCAGCCTCTCCTCTGACAAACCTGCTGCAAATCCCGGGGGTGCTGCAGGACTCCCATGGCCACCGAGCTCCTGTAAACCTTGGCATTCCCTCACTAAGCCTTTGTGGGGTGTTTAGTATCCACTTGCATCTCTCCAGCAAACTAATTGAAAAGTTTTCCAGCAAGGATGGGGGCAAACCTACTCAACTTTCCAGCTTTGATGACATCTTTTCTTCAGGCAAGTGGATGGCAGTTCTGTATCTGCTGGAGTTTTTGGCCAAAGGCTTGGAAAATTACATCTGTGGTAACCAACAAAAGGTCCTGCATGCCTGGCAGGTTTATAAGCAATTCACAGGCTTTGCACACAGCTGCTCTACTCAACCTTTCCTCTCCCCCTTCTCTCTTTCACGCTGCTTTACCTCAGTTCCTCGAAGCTGCACCAAATAGGTGCGTTCATGAGGCTTTTTGCATGAGAGCTGATTTCCCTAAAGATTTCTCCACGTGAAAGCCAGTCACTGCCCCCTGAGCACCCTGCCCAGTTTGACAGACAGTGAAGACAACCCACCAGCCATGCCCTGCTGCTGGCAGGAGCTCTGAGAATCAACTGAGTGTGTCATTCAGATGGACTCCAAAGTGAAAGTGCTGCTGTACAAGCCAACACCGCTGGCCAGTAGCCACAACCAGCTGAGGCACACCAATGCTGCCTCTACTGATGAGTGATCCTGTTTATCCTCAGGGCCACGGGAAGCTGAAGAGGCCAAGAAGTGAAATGACCTAAGACAGCCATGCTTGGATCCTTTTGTCAATGTTGGCTTTTCCATACTGGCTTTTGTTCAGGTGCAGTGGATGGAAAGGCTTGAAGAGACACACACAAAATGAAATTAATTTTCTCAGTGAAAGCCTGGCTCTGTTGAAGTTGCTGGGAATTTTGAAATTAAATTAATTGAGACCAAGATTTTGCTTTTCAATTTCAAACATGAGCCAGGTATGCCAGCATTTCTCCTGCATTCTCTTCAGTGTATCTAAAGATGGACGAACCAGTGAAAGATTTAATGGTTCAAATATACAGACACACATCTGAGTGCTCCTGCAATCCCCCTGACCCTCCTAGGCCAAAGCTGGCTGACACAAACGTGCAGTATTTGACTCAAAACTGTATAAACTTAATGCAATTTGCATTAAAAGATAAAATTCCTCAATAAGGATATTAATTTGTTGTTTAAACATGCCAGCACAAAGCTGTGCACAAGTTCTGATTGCTTATTATATTTTAATTAAATTATGCTACTTAAAATGCTGCCTCAAAGGCTCTGCTGGGGCTTCGAGCCCTCTGAAATTCCTGCCTTCAGCTCTGATCAGAGAGTGTCCAGCAAGAAATCAACCCCTGATGCTGTTCTAGTAAAGACCACAACACCTGATGAGCACATTCTGATTTGTGATTGTAGCTAAAATGAGAGTATTATGGGCTGTTAAGCCTTGTTAATTTTCTCAGGATGCTGCAGAAAGGAGAGAAGTGAGGTCAGATTTCTCCAACGACTCCGTCTCCCAGGAAATGAGAGCACAGCATCCTCTGTGGTCCCTGCAAGTGCAGTGTGCAGTCCAGGACTGCATTCCTGGATCATGAGCGGCCTAGAATGGCACCAGCTGACATCTTCTCCCATTGATGAGCCACTTTAGTGCTTTACTTCAGTATTCAGAGTGTGGATTCACATAGTGATGATGGCCAGAATCGTCTGGGACTTATGCTGAGCCCGAAAAGACACGATCATCTCACTTAATACAATCATCCAATTTCAGCTCAAACCTTTCTCCTCAACCTGCCAGTCAAAAAGAGCCCCTGTATCTCCATCCAGAAGGACCACATCCAGAAGAATCATGTTGGAGTGAGAACATGCCCATGGCATTGATTTTCTCCCTCCCACAATGCACTTGCTCAGATCCTCTGATCCAACTAAATTTAACAAATGCTTCGAGGCACAACTGGTGCCAGCAGAAGAGGCCCATCAGCTATAAATGTTCTTGGGAATTCACACTCCTGCTTTTTCATTAATTGCACAGCTGGATCCAACCCAGAGATGTTTCCACCACAACTCGGAGAGCCAGTAAAGAACATGCCTGATGCTTTTCCAACTGGATTTCGGATGCGTGGTCCGCGGCTTCCAAAGACACGGCCGTGAAAGAAAAGTCTGCCTGGTTTTTGTACCAGCACTCGCTGGTTTTATGAGAGAATGAGCATGAAGAGGAACAGGGAGAGGGAGAGATGGGCTGGCTGGCCCCAGGGTCAGGAGCACCCACAGCTGGACGTGCTCCTCACCCAGCTTCACTCTCTGACAGCAGCACGATCTGCGTTCGACACAACTCCGTTCCGAGCTGACTCCTTCACATGGATTCATCTTCAGCCCTCCGTTTCCTGGTCCCTTGCCTGTGTCCACAGGTGCTTGTGTCATCAGAGATTGGATAAATTCCCTGCTTAGAGGACTGCCAATGTGAGTATCAGGTAAATTAGTCAACTGGCTCTACACAAGCCAACTAACCACACATATACTGAGGTTTTATAAAGGTAACATCATGCTGAGGATTCCAAGATGTGACCTGGACTGTTTTCTGTTGGCAAAATCTCTTAAAATTGAAGATTTTTTTTCTGTTTCTTCCCACAGAATGAGAATGTCAGTAATGTTAGAAAAAGAAAAATCTAAGAAGCCATTCAATGGACCGTAATGAAGAGGAGCCAAGTGCAATCACTGTGATTGCACGAACTTCATCTTTGCCTCCTCAGAAAGAGCACTTAGAGATGAAAATATACAAGAGGATACATATTTTTATCTATGGAGCAAAGCATAGTTCTACACAGAGAGCCACATAAAACAAACAGAGCATCAAACCCCTACCTGAGAATGCACCATCACACCCAACTACAAGCTGATGAGTTTTTCTGCCAAAATTGCTTCACATGTTCTGTTGTCTTTGCAGAGGAGGAAGGAGGGAATGGTGTTGCTAGAGCAGTGCAGACTGCTGCTTTTGGGAGCCCTGTGCTACCAGAGAATCTATGCAACAGTGAATGGAGAGCAGGAATGAAAGGAAAACCCATAAAACATTGTGCTCACAGGGATCCTAGGCTTGTCCCCAAGCATGTAAAACCTGGGCCTGCAGTGTGTGCACTGTGTATGAGGGAGGGCTTCTCACAGCAGTCACCCTCCAGCAGCTTTTCTTCAGCAAAGGGACACAAATCTCTGCTGAAAGATATTTTTTAAAACCAGAAAGATCATAAAAACTGCGGCAGGGGAAGGCTGCAAGAGGCGTACAAGAAAAGAAATTTGTACAGGCTCAGGGTACATTTTGTCTGCTTTAGACCTTTCCATAAAGGAGAACAAGACATTAATCTAACTTACTCAGCCAGTTATATGAGGTTTATGCCTTCTTCATATCACCAGTCTGGCATAAAGCAAGTAGAAGTGCACAGGTAAATCAATCCCATAATTTCCATTTTAGCTTTAACAAGTGATTTTACTGTTTCTAGGTGCTAAACATGTGTATCTGATGACTGCAATAGACATTATGCAGCGATGCATCCTGAATAGATACATGAATATTAAAGGTTGCTCTGTTCTGACAGCTTACTCTGGAGTTTGCCTTATGCTGGCTGAGATTTTCAGTTCTTCTTAAATGTAACTTGCATATCACTGTAAACTCTCTCCCTCCTTTTGACAGGGTGCCCTTGCAGATGGTAATTTCCTGAGCAGGGAAGAGGAGACTCACAATTCAGCTTGGATTGGGTATCCTATGGCAAGACATTTTTGCAGAACATAAATATGTATCACCAGATCGAAAGCTGGGGCCCCGTTCTTGTGGTATGTTGTGAAAAATATGGGCGAATATTACTGATGTCTTCATGGCCACAGGAATGTGAAACTCATACCAAGGAAGCTGAAATCATGGGTATTCAGGACTCCAGCTCAAAGAGACACCATTGGCAGAGAAAATAGAAGACAGTGACAGAAAAGAATCTGCCATGGTGTTCTCTAAGCAATATCGTAATACTCAGAGTGGGTGCAATAGCCAAAGCAAGTAACTCGATGAAATGAACTATAAAATAACATTCATTTTATCTGCACACAGGTACATCAACACTCCTCAAACAGTGAACTCATCTGACTCCAGCCTGCAAGAAAATTCCACTTGGATCTCATGTCTGGCATTTGCTGTCTTCCAAATTCCTTCAGAGAGCATCTCCTTCTTATTATTCTGCCAGTTCTCCCAGGGAATCACCACACCCCCAGTCCACCACAGGGCTTCATGGACAGCAGAGCCTGCAAACCACAGCTGTCTTCTCTCCACAGACCTCCAAGCAACACGTTGTTCTTTGACTCAACTTTAAAATGCTCCCAGTTTAGCTCACATTAGGATGTATATAGGGGAATAAAGTCAACATCACAAAAGGCACAGCTGTACATGGTGAGACAAAGATCTGCTCTTATTTTACCACCAAGTCTGGGCATAGATGGATGTATTTAATAAATTAATGAACTAGAAGAGATGAGAGAAGGGACAGAAGAGAGCTCGACCTCTGCCAGCTCATTTCTCATCCATCACCTGCAGCTCTCCTCATGGCACAGACAAACTGTCCTGAGTGGAGATCCCAGCCAGAGTCACCCTCTCCAGCGTTTCCTCCAGCCACCCTGGCAGCAAATCTGCTCTCCACACTACAGTTAAATCCTGGATTGTTTTAGCAGAGAGCAGAGACATGGAAACAGATACAGATGAACATGGGCTGCTGCTTGCCCTGTGATGTAGCTACGGAGCTCTGCATCGCAAGGGGGCGGGAAAAGACTTGTGACAAAATAACTCTGACATGCCATTAAGGCAATATCCAGGCTCCTCGTTTTTGCTGGAAGCCGGCTCACTCCCTGCTCAAGCACTACTCTGTTCCCTGGGTCACTGACTGAAGCACTCCTGCCTGGGAGTTAATCACGTACTGCTTTTCCATAGGTGATAGGGAGAACTGGGTGGAAAAATCCTCTGTTGAACCCACAAGATGCAAGTGCCTCATGGCTAGAGGTGCTTTTGAAAATGCTGGTCTATACCCAGGGAGACTTTCTCAATGGTTTTAATCTTTAAACTTTCCCTTTTGTTTTTTTTTTGAAAAACGGCCATGGAAGAAGAAAGGAAACAGAAGCTGTAAGGTTTCCAAATGGGAGGCTTTTGTGGGTTTATGACCAGACAGAATAAGGAATCCCTGCAAGAGGTAGAAGTAGAGACCTGGAGAGAGAGGCAGGGAACCTGGAGCCAGGAGACGAGCAAATGAGGCTGTGAAAAGAGCAGAAGTTTGGAGAACAGCTCAGAGACCAGCATTTGTAACATCTTTCATAGCTTGGTTTAAATCAAGTGTCTTGAGTCACCAAGACCTGTATAGCAGAAACTGAGTGCAAGACAGCACCAGACAGGTTGAAGAGCAGAAAGGCTTCGTTTGGACTAAAGGCAGAGCAGTTCAACCCTGGTTTTAAGTGTTGTGGAAAATCAGGTGAGTTGGGACTGGAGGTTAAGCTACAGCCCCTGGAGAACACATCATACAGATGCCACAGCAGAATACTCCCAACGGATGAGGCTTCTTGCAGGTTGAGAGGAGGATCACTGCACAGCATCAATTTGGGGAAAAGGAGGTTAATGAGGGAAACAATCTGTTCTTTGTCTGGGTTGATAATACTGCAGCACCTGACTGCATTGCTGCTTGGGGAGGATGCAGCTCCCCAGGGAGCTGAAGCTTTGCTCAGGGCTTCCTTCCAGCTTCAGGAGGAAAGGGATGCTTGCACTAGTCGCAGAAGAGAACGGCGGTGGCACAGCTGCCCAAGGACGCTATTGCACTGCAGATGTTGGTCCGTGTCCTGCAACACTCCGCAGAGCGCTGCTGCCAATCCTCCCGCTCCCCAGCGCGCTCCCCTCTCTGCCCTGTCCCCTGCTGCCCTGTGACGAGGCAGAAAACACCATGGAGCCCCTCAGCACCGCTCCCGCAGCACGGCCGCTCTCCTGAGGCACATCC
Source organism: Callaeas wilsoni (assembly GCA_013398955.1). Classification (NCBI taxonomy): domain Eukaryota; kingdom Metazoa; phylum Chordata; class Aves; order Passeriformes; family Callaeidae; genus Callaeas; species Callaeas wilsoni. The sequence goes on from VWPU01011847.1 coordinate 59,376, forward strand.
CATCCCTCGGGCACCTTCCCGTGCGCCGCTGCCCCGTCCCCACCTGCAGCGCCCGGCTACTGCAGCTCAGCATCAGCCCGGAGGCAGCTGCTGCTGCGGAGAACTCGGCAAACCCTGCTTGTAAGGGCGCTGGGGTTTTCCCCAGTCCTTTGCCTTTCCAGTCATCTAGGATTTACATCATTTAGTGTAGCTCTTCAGAGCACGATTTCCAGTTATTTCCTAGGTTGGAAATAGATCTCTCAAAGCATCGCCGGACTTTCCAACTCAGTCACACCAGAGCAGCACTTTCATAGTTTCTATTAAAACCTTAAATCCAGCCTCAGATCTTGTCCTGGAACCACTCTCTGAACCCCATCTGTGTCCAGAACAGCCACCTCCACACACACACAAATATTACAGGGCTCTATTGAGAATGCTGATCTGGTCCTTGACTTGGGAACATGAGGCTAAATTTCATCCTTGCTCAGGAGGAGCTGCATCAGCCTTTCATCTCTTCCCCAAATTTGACACAAGGTCAAGCAAAGGGCCATGAACTACTGCATTTTGCTCCACAGCACACAACAGAAAATGCAAGAGCCAAGCTTTTACCAACCTCCTAATGAGGAGGAATATTAATGCAGACCATTAAGCTCCAAGCGACAAAGTACAGGCATTTCTATAGGGTTCAGCAAGCCATGATACAAAAAATATGAAATTTTAAAAGGTTTTGAAAGAAGTAATGAAACCCTTCCTCCTCATCCCTCACCCACAGATGTTGTCTATTTAAGGGATTATCAATGCCTGGCTGAGAAACCACCAGTCTCCAGACTTTGTCTGTGGTTCATCTACTCAACAACTAGAAAAGGGAAAACTGCCAGGATATAGATTCAGTTTCTCAGAAGAGTTTGCTGTCAATGAGGCTGAAAGCAATGTAAAACAAAAACTTCCCCTTAAAAGTGATGGAAGCATCTGTCTTTCCTCATTATAAGAGGCAAACGAGTCTGCCTCCTCCCTTTGGACATGTATCTGTGGAGCACTTGGCTTAACAGCCTCAGCAAAGCAGATGATCAGAAAAACATTGCTGTCTGAAGCCCTCTCCACACTTTATTGAGAGAAGAGCAATTTTCTTCGAGGGGGAAGAAGACACGAAGGGAGGTTAAATAACAACCCGAGGCATTATAGGAAGTCTGTGGTGCAGCAGAGAACTCCAGTCTGCTCAGCCCCGCAGTGTGAGGGCCAGGAGAGACCCCTCTGCCTCCTCACTGCAGAGGGACTGGCCACATCTCCCCGTGGCAAATCTGCAAACAACCACTGCTCTACAAGCAAAGAGGGTGGGAGAAGGTGACAAGATGCTCCTTCAGGTGAGGAAGGTCTCCTTTCAGGAAGGCTGATCACCCACACTGCTTTCCCTGCTGAAGGCAGTGGTCAGCTGCAGGAAGCAAACGGCTTCTCCATCCTAAGTGTTGGATTTGTCCCTAGGGCAGCATGGTGGTGGCATGCGACCCCTGTCACTCTGCCACCACACCAAGGACCCTCCCTCCTGCTGAATCCAGGGGGATAGGAAGCTCCCAGGTAATTCTAAGACATATTTGCTTGCAGTAGTACCAGGGACTCACCTTCTTTACCCTGGGGGAATTTTCAGTCTTTTCAGGCAAAGCCACCAAAATGCAAAATTCCCAAGATGAGCTCCACACTGTATTTAAAATTTTGGTTCTCAGTAATGTGTAAGAAAAGCAGCCTATCTTCCTTGAGCTCGTGGCACTGCCTCTCTAGAGATGAGCATGAATTTCCTGAGATATTATGAGTAAATCCATTAATTGTTTCAGAAGCTGGAATTAATTAAAATGCAGCCCTTAAAAGAAACTTAGCGTCTGCATGTCCTCTCTTTGTTCTGGATGATCTTAGGAGTGAAATAACAGACTCCACAGATTTTCCATGTAATGAACCTTAATAGGACTCTTTTACATTAGAAGAAAACCTATAATTAAGGCAGGTTATTAATGATAACATACCTAATTATAATAACTAGATAAGCTGTCATTAGACTCAAGCTAACTTTTCTGGGAGGGTGTGAGATACGAGAGGTAACCCAGGAGTGATCACAGCATGGCAGTGAGCTCTGCAATCACAGCTGTGCAGAGGGGAGCAGGGATCGCCACACACCGATCTGGACCACAGCTGTGGCTGAGGAGAGCATCTTGCAGTGCTGCTTCTCACCGTGGGTACCTCTGGACTCCCTTTTTTCCCTGGAGATGTGGTGCTCCTCACCATGATTTTGGTAGCTGCAGCTCAAAGCCTCCCCAGCTCTCCTCAGGACGGGGTTGTAGGCTGGCGTTGAAACCCCTGTAATTCCCACGGACACGCCATGGCCCATGCAGTGTCACTTGGTGTTTTCCACTTCCTTTCTTTCTGCTGAGCCACCTTGTTTAACAAAGTTTTGTGACCTCATTGTTAAGGTTGGCATCCTGCATTTGTGCACTGCTGAGAGGAGAAGTTAGGACAGGTCACGGGTTCCTCCCTAGAGGAAGCCACAGGAAGCTCAAAGATGGGACTGGATTTATGAAAACTTGTCTGGAAACAGAGTCAGGGTGAGGCAGCTCTGCAGCAGCACTTGGAGGGGACAGTGGAATCAGTGCTTCGTGATGGGCCAGGGAAACTGAAAATCTGTGTATGGCTTCCCTGCAACTAAAGCAAACAACCAAATCCTAAACTTAAAATTCAGAGCACATAAATTCTTCAGTAATGGTAGAATTTAAAAGTCTTATTCCCTTCAGGGGATTTTTCTCATTTTAAACACAGGCAAACAAATTTAGCAAAAACTTTTCAATTAAATCTTAGGGCAGATCCCTAAACCTCAGAGCACCTGTCTGATTTTCCATTTAACAGTGGCAGTGAACAAACCACCCACAAGAAGAATGGCCAAATAGCAGATAAAAGGGCACGTTTTTGAGTAGATTTCCTGGGCCATGGCAGAGGTGCAGAGAAGATGCTGCAGCTGTATCCTGATCCAAGAGTCCACAGCGTCGTGGAACATCATATCACTCCAGGCTGAATTATGGCTAAGCATGGGCAAATGCTAACCTCTTTGGGAGCTACTTTTTTGGTCAGTACTTCATGAAAACAGTAGCCAATTTTTTTTTAAGCTGACCTTTGAAGAAGTTTGCATCCCTAACTCAGCTTACAGAGTCCCTGTATGCTGCAGTTCAGTTCCAAGGTCCACTGTGTTGCATTTACAACCAGCCAGCTGGAGAGAGCCTTGATTCACAGGGACGGAGATTTCCCTTTTCCCAGATGGACATTGCTCCCCTCCTGCCTCACACTCCACTCCCCAGTGCAAAAAAAGCACCAGGAGGGGATGATCAAGAGAGTCCCTTTAAACGGCCCCCTAAGACTTTAATGAGGGCACACCCTGAAAGGGCTTTTGCAAGGTAAATTGGCCTCAGGTCTCCAGTACTGAAGAGCTGTGAAATTTAAAGAAAAAACATTTTTCACTCAGGAAAAATGGGGTAATTTATGCAGGCTGCTCTGTGTTGAAACAGCAGTACCGTGGGCTTAAACAAACACCCAGGCAGCAGCAGCAGCAGCAGCACACACCGAGCAGTACATTACCGTGTCTCTCTAGATCTCGTAAATCTGCCATACAGCTCCAACAGGCCTCAGCAAACACCTTTGTTAAATGGATGGGAAAAGTCACAGATCACTCGATGTGCTTTGGTCCTGGCTTGCAGGACCTCTTTTCTGCCAAAACAGAGCATCATTTTCCACAGCAGCTCTAGTGCACAAGACAGCCTGCAGGTTTCTGTGACAGCTGCAGACACTGTTACAGGCTCAGCCATAAAGCACACAGCCCTAGGCTGTGTAGTCAGGGTTAGCCAGGGTACAAAAATGCTCTTTTCCTTGCTAGCAAACAGCAGAAAAGCTCTGGCTGTAACAGCCTGTCTGCCTGGCCATGGGTGGCCACGGGGGCTGCAGGCTGAGCCCCAGAATCCAAAGCAGGTGAAGTCAGTAGCTGCTTTCACAGCCTGATCACACCCAGGGGGATTCTATCGAAGTCCAAGTCTGTGTCTCCCCAGTGCAGAGCACTCAGCCATGGTTTTTCTCATCCTTCTTGGCCTCTTTAGTTCACCTGAGCTCCTGCAGTGTCTGGGGTGCAGAGGGAAACACTCTGTGACAAACACACGGGCTGCCTCTACAGACACCAGCACGGAGATCCCAGTCAGGACCTGGGTGAAACAAACTCGAAGTACTTCACTGGCACTTGACCTCAGCCCACAATGGGTGAGGATCTGCCTTCAGGATTTGCTGAGGGGAGGGTTTCAGCAGGAGCCTCGAGGTGAGTGATGCTCACCGTGTTTGACTGTCTGTAACCCACTTCCCTTACCTCCCGTTTTCATAGGCACGTCTCTGTGGCACAAACCAGCCTCAGAGATAAAGCTTCCCTATAAAGCTTCCCTCCTCAGGTGCTTTCATCATTCCCAATCCCTTTAGGAAAAAGCATGAAGGATTCATTTTGCCTATCAATTTGGATTACATTCTCCTTTTATCAGCATCTTTTCCTTAACGACTTTGGCCATTCGCTTTGCAGGTCTGCTCAGATACTGAGCTCTCCTCACTGAAAACTTCAAAACATTGTTGAGAGGAAGGAAAAATCGCCAGTCATGTGTGCTGGACTATTGCAAGGGAGTCATCAATTATGCAGGTTTTGGAATATGTTACGCTACCCACAGCTGTTTGATAGCTGGGTGATATGATTTATGAGAACAGCCAAGATTCAATTACTGATTTCCCATAAATTATCTATACAGTCCTTTCATCCTGTGCCAGGTGATGAAGGGCTCTGATGAACAGAGGGGACCAAAGACGGGGTTCTCTGACCATGAAACAAACTGGGATTTTCAAAGAGAAATCAAAAGGAAAGAAACAACAAGCGAAGTAGTGCCTGTGGGAGGTGTCGGACTTCGGATTCATGAAATTTGACTGTCATTTCCAGGCAGGAGCAGGAACACTTAGTACAGATGCACTGATCGAGCCAGTCTTCAGACTATCTGTCTATTTGTCCTTGACTCCTTATCATGTGCTGTGGGAGAGGCAGATATGGCTGGAAGGAAATAGAACTTTTTGCTGCATCTTACAAACCTGTAAATATTATTGACAGGAACCGTTTAATAAGCACCTGGGAAATTTTAGGTACAAGCACTGACTTTAGCAAGGGGTTTTTTTTCAGAATAGAAAAAGCATGACTGGCCCTTAGGAATAACACCACCAATTTACGAGAGGCTAGCACAGCAGAGGAGTGAAACGACTGTCAGTCTTGTATGAGGCAATACTGGCCATCAAATACCAGCATATCTTGGGTTCAGGAAGCATTTGGGAATCTCACTCGGAAGCTGTAAATGAAATGTGAACAAAGGGGGAAGGAACTGCAGGAGCAAACCTTCTTCTTGTTATCCCGCTGAGCCAATGGTCCTGGCCAAGGCTCTTTGCTCCACACAGCCACTCAAAGACACCACAATGCTGCTGTTTATTTATTTTCTCTTTGACTTTTACAGTCGTCCTGAAAGGCAGCGAGCCCTATCTCTGACATGGCACCACCCCCATTATCACCACTCTCATTTCAAATCTGAGATTTGTAACCTGGTCTGGGGCAGCTGAGAGGAGAAAACTGTCTAATTAGAGATTAAACACACCATCCAGAGGAGAATAAAACAACCCTTCAACCACACTTTAAAGGGCTGAAAGAGAAAAAAAAAAAAGGCAGGCAAAAGAAAAGTTAAACAGGAAACCCCAGTAGGACTTCTCTGTGCTCTTGGGGGTAATAGGCAATAATCTTTGCCTCCCTCTATAGCTACAGGAGAAAGACACATCTCTCAAGAGCAGTACAACTACACATGAAGCCTGGGCTCCTGGGTGGGGCACACTGTTTCATTTCCTAAATTTAGATGCTTGAATTCTCCCTGCTCCCATCATTGACTTTTCTCCCACCAAAGAAAAGTTGCATTTATTCTCTTCAGGAGTACGCTGTACCTAATAAGCTATGGGCAAGTAAGGAAGCAGAGCACTGAAAAATAATCTTCATAGAGATTTCAAGTTTTCTAGCTCTCTTCTTTATCCCCCTGGATTTGTATTTTTTCCCCATTTTTTTTTTTTAATTTCATGCTGCTCTGTGCATTCTTACAAGTGACTGGGAGGAGAAGGCTGAAACAAGCAGTTGTTTGTCTGCTTGTTTTAAAATAACAGAGTGAAAATAAATGTGGTTCCTTCTTTGTGAAGTAAAAGCTCAGTCTGGGGCACTGCTATAATGGAGCAGCTGAGGGAAATGGGTTCTATTAGCCTGCTTACAATCCCTTTACTTAGGGCTGGTTATTACAGGTCTCTCCCCTTAATTGTGCAACCTGCTATACACACAAATAACAGGTGAGACTGTAATGATGGGTTGTTCCACGCCAGAGCACTCAACTGGCAGAGTGATTCTCACAGAAAATTGCCTCTGCTCACCTGATCGAACCCTGCAAGGTGCTCAGGGAGCCAGGCTGGTGCTCCCCACCCGGGATGCAGCAGCCGCTCCAGGGATTGCTCTTGGCACTGCAACAGGAGCAGCCCAAACATCACCATCAGCACCAGTGAGGAACAAACCTGCCCCAAAGAGGCTCTGATCTCTGGGAAGGGAGAGCAGAGGGGGAAATGGCCGAGCCCAGGTCACAGAATGAGGTTTAAACTGTGGCAAACTCTCATCTGTACTCCACCACCACAGGGCCCATGAGGTACAAGCTCGAGAGAGACTTTTGAGCAGTTGGAGTCACAGCTCTGGGATTTAGCAAAGAACAGTGGCCGGTTCCTCAAGCCATGTTTTTTTGATGCACTTTCTCCACAGGCATTGTCCTGTGGAGCATTTTACTGACTGAGGAGACTTTGGCCAGCACACCACAATGCTTAAGAAAGGCCCATGGTTTGCTGATCCAGCACCAGTCCCCAGGTGTCTCAGGGGAATGGCACACAGCAGTAGAGCCCTTCCTTGGGGTGACCAGTCCACAGATTGTTTCAATCTCCCTTATTCGCCAGCCCCTTGTTTTCTTCCTGTAAATGTCTGAAATAATTAATTTAAGATTTAAAGACCAAAGTTACTGTAGTGTGCCCAAAATAATAAATGTCTCAGATTTTCAATTACCCTAAATGTAGAAGTGTTGGATCTCGTTTCTGTATCTCATGCGTCACACAGAACCATTACCCCACAATCCATTAATTATCACAAGGTCAGCACATTCTCTGGTGTCTCTTCATGACTGCACAATGAACAAGCACTGCCTCTCCTGTGGGCAGACTTGTGAATATACAGCCAGACTCTGGCTACCCAAAATGATCAAGAGAACAGTGCTGGGCTTTGGGGATAAACATATCTGGGTAGAACAGGAGAGGAGGACGAGGGAGACTAAGCTGCCTGCTTAACTTTGAGCCTAAACGAGAAACAAAAAACCATACTGCTCTAGGGAGATGTGCAAAAGAGGCTAAACTACACCAAAGAATAGCTCTATAAACAGAAAATGAAAGATTGCTTTCATCCACAAAAGATTTCAAGAAATAGGAGGAAGGGAAAAGTAGGAAACAAAATAGCAGGGAAAAATGAAAAAGAGGGTTCAGGCCAGGTCTAGTCCCCATCTGTTCATACCTTCCACCATCACAGCCCACATCTGCTGCCAGTTGTACCATGCTGGGCTCTTGGACATGAAAAAGATACAAGCTCCTTCCTCAAATTCACCCCAGCCCTTCCCACAAGGAAGAATTTACTGGCCAAAGGTGAGAAGGAGACCGGGGAGAGGTACGGTCTCACCCTGAGCACCAGCCATTCCTCCAAACTCTTCCCTGATTTGGGGTGCATCAATCCAGTGCACCGATCCCTGCCATCCCCCCCGTTTTTGTCCAAGCTTTGTCTGCTTCTGTCTCACCCAATTTCTGCAAAGACTCTCAAGACTTTTATGTGAACCCCAGGCTGCACCTGCAATATGGCCTTTCCGCCACCTCAAACACGTAAAATGCTCACTCTCTACTCCTGCCCTTGCTGTTCTCACTTTCTCTGAGCTTCCTCTGCCTGGGTTTCATTTTCAAAGATTCTAGAGGTAATATTTTATTGTAATGGATTTTATTATGATGATGTACAACACCCTTAAGTGCTTTGGTGAAGGAAGAAAGAAAGGTTGTGCTATAAATAAAATTCTCATCTGCGATCAGAGGCACAGAGATGATGGATGTGTGGGGGTGACTGCACACGGGTCAACCCTCCACTGGGTGGTAGCTGCTCTGGAAGGAAGCAGGGTCACTGTGAAGAGGAGGCCATTTGGCAGTGGCTTCCTTCCACAAGGAGTAAGCCAGCCAGCCTGGGAGCCAGCAAGTCAGCAGGGAGAATCAGCCACAAGCTGGCTGCTTGTGTTGCCTTTTCTGCTGTGGATCAACACAAATGTTTCTGTTTCTGGGTTAATTAACTCCTGTCCCCTCATCTGGGTCTCCTGCCATTTCAGACTGGTCAAGACACAGGCTACTCCTGCTAGAATCACTCCCCAATGTAGCATCTCTCCGTACGTCACCAGCTGGGATTTTTTTTTTTAAATAGGGCTAACTGGTTTGAGAGATAGAATAAATTCCTACAGCTGGAGAATGAGAGAGCAAAGAAAGTTTCCAACTCCTGAAATCATTCTCCTTTGAGCTACACTATGAATGAAGGAAGCCAGGGGAAGATGATGACATGGAGAGAAAACAAAACAAAGCAAAAATAGACATCTAATAAAGAAAAAAGGCAGAGAGAAGAACAGAGGAGGGGGAGTTATCTATCCTGCAGCTTTACAGGCAGTATTAGCATCTCGTTGCCTAATGAGCCATAGAGGTAATAGACACACCACGAAAATAAAAGTGGGAGGGAAAAGCAAGCATCAATAATACAGAAAAACAACCACAGAGGCTGCTGCTAAGCAAATGTCACTTCTCTCACCTTCTCTGAGTCTTCCCAGTCCACTGCCCTCCTTCCTTCCCAGATGTTTGTTCTCTCTCCTCTGGCACTTTTTCTCTGGAACCATTTGGTTTTCATTATGTCCTGGGGTTTTGAGTTGGCAGCAGCCAAGGGGCAAGATCCAAGAACAGCTCTCAGGGGTCCTTTGCAAGTGTTAGCATCTCCTTCTCGTGGTGCAGAGAGATGGTCTGGCACCACTAAAGTTAGGAAGGCATCAGAGTGCCAAGACACAGTGATGTCACCTCTCAGTGTGTCACGGGTGGGATTTCATGCTCAGGAGAAGCAAAAAGACCCAGGCCTGTCAGCACAAGTGTTTGGTGAGACAGCCCTCTGGCCTGAAAACCCTTTGCTTGTTCACAGTAGCACAACCAAAGCTTACACAACAGCATCCACCATCCTTAGCAGTTATTTTGCTGGCACAGCTTTTAGGCAAGAAGCTGAGGCAATGACAGGAGTGACAGCAAGGCAGAGGGCTGGTCACTGCCCCATCTTCTCACCTAGAAACCTCTGCCAGCAACTTGGACATTAAATGCAGCTGATTCTCAGTTAAACTACCTTTGCTTTCTTTTTGAACACAAAAGAATATGCCCTAGCCTGCTTCTTCCCCATTTATTTTTTCCTTTCTTAACCCATCAGTCCCTTCTCCTGTCTTCTTTTTCATCTGCAGCTCCTGCAGCTGCCTTCAAGGTTTATTTCTTTCCTGTGGGATTATTTGGAAGTTTGCTCGTGCAGGGCAAATAGCATTTCTGTAATAAAGCCTCAGCCACATTCCATTAATGTCATTTCCATCTGCAGAAGTGAAGTGTCAGCTAATAAAAGGTAGCACAGACCCCTTGGGCAAGATAAAATGAGAGAGCAAGAGAGGGGGAAAAAAATCTACTGTCAGAGATTGAGAAATGATAAATGTCTTTCCAGAAGCAGAAGCACCTGGAATGGGAAGAAGGGAGCACTGGGGGACAGGGAGGGGAAAGGATGAAGGGGGAATATTATCTTTGCTAAGAAAGCTTTGTTTGTGGATGGTGTCATTAACTCAAAGATCACCTTCTACCCATCCTCTCAGTGCACTAAGGGCAATATCCAGCCTGGCTGCACCTCTGCAGGGAGAGGACAATGTGCAGTTATTGTTTGCAAGCAGCAATGGCCTGAGGGAGCCGTGGGGAGCTGCACGGCAGGGTCCAGCAAGGCACGCAAAAACACGCACTCAGGCCATGTCCAGGTGGCTCTGCTGAGCCTTGTCCCTCCACAGGGATGAGAGCAGACAGGGGTGTCACTGGCTGTGTCTGAGCTGTGAGACCCAAGGCATTCCTGAGACAATTCTGTCTGTCTAAGCCGTTCCCTGAGCCCACGGCAGCCGTCCAGCAGGCTCCCCCCGTCCAGACGATGTCAGGACCAGCCCCTCAGGGTCCATCACAGGGTGCACCTCCCCTGCAGCTCAGGGGCACATTTATGACCCATTTGGTCCCTGTCTGCTCCCATTAATCAGGAGGGAGGTGACTGCAATGCTGCTGTGGCCTCAGAGCTGTCCACCAGCCCTCACCGGCCCCACGTGCTGTGCGGTGACACAGGAGCCTCACCCGTCTCTCCAGAGCACCCTTCCCTCTGGACAAGGACAGAAAGGCCCAAATGCCACAAGAGAAAAAGAAATAAATATTTAAAAATGAAGTTCTGTTAAAAACAAGGGCCCATTTTTTTCCCCTGCAACTAGAACTCATCTCCCTGAGCTCAGATGGTCTTTGTCTGGACTCAGGCTCCCACTCTGGAGAAGTCTCAGTTCTCTGCTGACTTTATCCATGACATTCAAGATTTCCAGGATCAGATCGACTACTACTCAGTGCAAACAGCTCCTAACTCTATTAGGGAAACACAACCATAAAAGAGCATCTCCGATTAGATTTATGCCAATGTGGCAGCTCTTAATGCCATAATCATGTTAGTACAGGCAAACATGAGCCCGTGAAAGGTGTCAAGTGTGCCATAGCCCAGACTTTTCAGGTCTCCAGCTGGGCCACTGGAGCTGCTGGCAGCTGGCAGAGTGTGACAACCTTCAGGCTTTTTTCATTTCCCTGAGGGATATGATCAGTCCAGACTAAGCCCAAAGGTTGTGTTCATGAGGTCTCTCTGAGCAGTGACATGCACCTCAGCCACAGGTGTTTCTTCTAAGATCTGCCATACACATGCATGCACATGGACAGTTTTCCCCCAAGTAATGGCCATACCTTCTTCACTTCCACCCTGAGAAACAAGGCTGTTGCTCAATTCCTTCCTAAACCTACCAGCAGCGCGTTACTCTCACTATTTTGGAAAGCAATCGCGTCAAACAAAACCATCATATGGGTAAATACAGAAACTTGCAGTGTTTACAGGCCTCAGGTTCTCTTAGTTGACCACCCAAAAACACCTCGTGATAAATTAAGGACTTTCCTTTTGATTTTAAATGGAAATATTATCACCTGGTTGCCATGCTCCCCTCCTCATTGCTTGGAGTACATATGGATTTCTCCCTGCATCGGTATAGAAGCGTCACCCCTGGGGGCACTGGCAGGGTTTTTAAGCCTGTGACAGATAACCGTGTCCCTCCAATTTCCTGGCTAAAAGCTTCCTAAATTCACGTAGCTGAGCACTCCAGGGAGCCAACTGGATAGCAGTTGGCTTAATAAAAGTTGCCTTTGTACAAAGATCTAAATCCTATTTTCCAAGAACTGGCAGGGGATTTTCAGGCTGTAATCCACCTACTGCTGACCCTTCACAGCAAAGAAACTTCTCACTTGCTGGGTGGGATTTTTTTTCGTTGGAGAGAAACACAGGCTTTTTCTGATGGTGCTGCGAGAGGGGAATGTGGGAGCACCTGAGGATTGCCACAGGCAGAGGAAAAAGGCTGGGCAGTTTTTTCCTTGTCTGCTGAACAGCCTGTTATCAAAGACAACAGGACAGAGAAGGGATTGCTGAAGAGGCTGCAATTCTCTGAAATTTTGCTCCGGGAAATGATTACCATGTTCAGTGTAGTAGTCTGAATCAACAGACAGGTCTCTGAAGGACCTTGGAAAGCCCTTTTTGTTGTTTCAGAAGCAAATTCTCCTGTGATCCTATCACTGTTCAGAGGATCTGAATAGCTCCCAAGTAAGCCCTGGGGATTCCCAGCTGTGCTGAGACATCTCCATCCTGATGTGAAAGTGCCACTGTCTCACCCTCCTGCCACAAGAAATAGCCACCTGGGTGCAAATGAGGCTGGTATGACAGGAGTGATTAAAGCTTGGAAAAAACACCCATCAATGATTCAAAATATTTGAGGAAGATTTGCTCATCTCTAGGGCCTAGAAAAGCAACTTGTGCAAGGCTCCTTTTCCCAGGAGGAAATTCACAGTGGGCCTTTAAGCCTCTGAAACATATGCAATGGATTATTAACAAATGTGAGTGGAGGGGTAGCTCAGTTTAATGTCACCTTTGTATACACGCAGGCTTCCATCCTTTCTTCACAGAAAGATTATCCTCCCCACAGATAGATGCTGGAAGTCATCCAAGAATTTAAGAACATACTTTCATTCGCAGGTGTTTTTGGAGCTTACAACAGCAGTGCTTATTCTGGAAGATGATGAGGGAGAGAATTGCCTTGGCCCTTCAATCAGCTTTTGCCCATTTCACATCAAATTGCTATCTGATAATACTCAGTGAAAACTGGAACACTCTAATGCAAACAGAAATGCCTCCAGCAGCCAGAAGAAACACTAATGACACAAATTAAATGGAAAGACACTGAAGCATGCAGTGCACCTTGCTGTCCTAGTGGACAAGCTGTGAGCCAGCAAATGTGCCCCCATGGCAAGGCAGCCAGCAGCACCACAGGCTGTGCCAGCAGGGCAGTGCCCGCAGGTCGAGGCAGATGTGGTCACTCCCTTCTAGCCAGCACTGATGAGACACATCTGGAGTCCTGTGTCCAGTGCTGGGCTCCCCAGAACAAGAAAGGCGTGGATGTATTGGAGGGTGTCCAGCAAAGGGCCAGGAAAATGTCGAAGGGACTGGAGCACTTTATGTGCAAAGGAAGGCTGATGGAGCTGGGGTTGTTTAGCCTGGAGAAGAGAACACTCAGGAAGACCTTATCAAATTGTACTGAATTTGACCTGAGGGAGGAAATACAGATGGCAGGGCCAAACTCTCCTCAGTGGTGCCCAGAGTCAGGAGAAGAGGCAAAGGGCACAAACCAAAATACGGTAAACGAGCACCTGCCGTGGCTCTTGCCTCCTCCCAAAGTGATATCCCACGTGGCAGCACAAAAATGGCATTGATACTGGAGAAAACATCTCCATTCCTCACCAGGCCATTTCCCTGGGCTTAGAGACAGGGATGAGAAAGTTCCCGTTCACCTTGCTCAGACACCCAGGGCGCGAGGGTGAATTCACCAACAAAGCTTCAGCAACGGCAGAGAGAGAAGGAGAACATCGGAAAATGCATTTAGCTGCTGACAGCAGCCTAACAAAGGATCACTACGAAGGCACGCAGAGCTTGTGACAGGGATGCAGGCAGTTAGTCTGGGACTGAGGGACCTTAGTTACAACATCAGGGTGGAGAAGTGGAGCTGGAATCTATGGAAGGAAAAGAAATTATGACCTGACTGAGTGATATCTATTCCAGAGGGACTGAGGAAGGAAAAGAAACTACAAAACTACTTAAAACTGTATCAAACACACAGAATGAGGACCATGAAGTTAAAGGTGCGGAAAGGTCATGCCACAAAGGAGTAGAGGTGGAAATCAAGAGAAGCAAAAATAAAACAACTGCAGTGGAGAGTGCAATGAGAGAGAGCAGGATAAAAAACTCTGGACAAGAATATTGACAAGTCAAAAATATTGATTCTGTGCTTCCTTAGCCAATAAGGTTGACACCATGGAATCTGGGGAGGATGGAGGAAGTTCAGAGGTGCAATCCACTGTTCCCTCTCCTCCAGACAAAGGTCAGGGATAGCTCACACCTGTACAAATACTGCAATGACTCTGCAAACCTACACATTTTTTTACTGTCATGAGCTTTTTTTAATGGCAAAGAAACATGGTCTGTGCCACCAAAATTTTCTTTTTTTTCTCACTTATTCAGCTCCAGCAGAGCCTCACTCATCCCAGATATGCCCAAACACCTCTTGCAGCCCAAGTGAGTGCCTGCATCAAAGAGAGAAAAGGGAGAAGAAACCCATAACATTTTCTTCTCTGGGACAGCTAGATTGTCTTAAAGCCAGTGTCGAGCAAATGACATAAGCTGCCTTTTCCAGCCTGAGAGATGACCTCCTCTTTCCTCTTCATCTATTTCATTAGCTCTGAATTATTCCTGTTGCCAAGACATTTGAAAGCAAATTGCCAAAAAGCTTCCATCACTACCCTCAGCATCTGATTCCCCAACTGGACTCAGTGCCCAGTCTGATTCTCATCAAGACATGACTTGAAGGCACAACGTCCTAACCAAGAAACACTGAGAGGGAGAGGCAGAACATAAGGCAGGAGATACTTCACACAAAAACCCCAGCAAGACTTGGTAGAGTCTATTCTCTTCCTTCAGGGGCCACTTCCATATTCATCTGGACTCAAAAAATAGACCAAGGAACAGGAAGTAGCAAAGAGGGCGTGAGAACAGAGGTGTCTGCTATCATCCTGTGTCAGTATTTTTGACAGGGCAAAGCTTTGGAGAGGGTTTTAGCCACAGCTGGGGAAAATGCTGCCCCAGTGAATCACAACACTGGGAAAATTAATTAGCTACTGTTAAGTCAGCTGTAAGCATGCACATCTCCGTGAACACCCAACGTTTTATTATTATTACTGAATCACAACAAAATCTGCCACCAGAGTGTTCCCAGACCAAGGCTAGGACTGAAATAGTAGGGCCCCTGGCTGTGGAGACTGAGCTGCCACTGTGAGTGTGCACAGGGAGGCTGCAGCAGCCAAGAGGAACCGCTCCAGAGCCCGCTCAGAGGGATCGCTGCCTCCAGAGGAGCTTTTTGACTGGAGTAGGTGCAGTGGCAGGACTGAGAGGGTGAGAGGAGTCCACCCGAAGAGGGACAAAGAGACGAGCTTGGGGCTGGACAGACTGTGTGTTTTCAGGAGAACCAAAGAAGTCAGAAGTGCCGTGGTCGTCGTACCTGCAGGTCAAACCCAGGGGACAGTAATGGAGCTGCAGGCTGGCTTTGACTTGCAGGTGCCCCAGGCTGGAGCTCAGGCAAACTTACAGATTTGATCAGGAGATCAAAGAGAACTTGGCTCAAGCTCTTTTCACCTAAGGGAAGAGACATCTCTCTTTCCTGTGACAGTGCACTACATGCTACAGATTCGAGCCTGACTACAGAATTGCCTCCTCTTCAGAAGAGACACGGAGACAGTCCTCATGATTTGCACTGCTTTGGTTGAAGGTCAGCTGGCTCTCCCCAGCCCTGGACTGCACAGCTCCAGGATGTGTGTCCAGTCACTGCTGGGTAACACACAGATGTTGCTCTACATGGAATCATTAAGGATGAAAAAGACCTCTAAGTTCATTGAGCCCGATCTTTGACCAAACCCTACCATGCCACTAAACCATAACACCCAGTGCCACGTCCAGTCATTTCTTGAATACTTCCAGGGATGGTGCCTCCACCACCTCCCTGGACAGCCCATTCCAATGCTCAACCAGCCTTTTAGTGATGAAATTCTTCCTGATGTTCAACCTGAACCTCCCCTGGCACAGCCTGACACGCATCAGAAACAGACTCACAAGATGTTATTACTGGGTCTGGAGTGGGGTCCCCAAACTTCCAGCTTTTTCTTGTGGGTCTCCAAACTTCCAGTTTATTCTTGTGGGTCCCCAAACTTCCAGCTTTTTCTTGTTGTGCTGCTGAGGGCAGCTAGCTGAAAGAGTTTTTTAGCACTTGCTTGGCAGGCAAAGATGGGTTCCAGTTGCCCGCTTTCCTCAGCCTGCCCTGCCCCTCTCCCCGGTGCCTCGCTCTGCACGCAGCTGGGTCCTGCAGCGGTGTGCAAATGTGCTGACACGCAAAGAACACATTGCCCCGCTGGCAGGAACCGTGCAAAGAGCACATTGCCCCGCTGGCAGGAGCCGTGCTGGGCGACGAAAGGGACTCCTGGCAGGAGGACCAGAAGCTGCCAATTACCTTGGCACGCACCACGGGATGGAACGGGGCAGGAGCGTGGCGGTAGGTACAGCAAAGCTGAGCTCTGCTGGCAGCCCCTGCTCTCCCCTCAGTGCTGCCTGGTAATGAAGTCATTTTGGCCGGCAGGACACGCAGCAGATGGGCTCTCACTCAGGGGCTGCCGCCCGCACCAGCCGCTCCTTGGGGGGCGAACTTATTAAGGTCGGTGTTTCACAAACGCAATCAAGGAAGCGAGCTTGAGCGGTGTTGTGACAGCAATAAAAGTGTGTCCTGCTTCATCAGCACTTTGGAAAAATTAGTTTAAATGTCCTCGGTGGAAAACAGCATTTAGTGCTGCTCAGTGCGGGAGAGGGAGGCAGGAAAAAGAGACTACACAGGCTTTTTAAAAATAAAACTCAAAGCAAGTTTGGCACAATGAGTAAATCACAAGCAACCGTCTCCCTACAGTGCCCCGCTGCATGAAACTCCTTCCTGAGACAAATCAGTGCCATATCAACACAAAAGCAGTGCCAGCTCTTGCTGCATAGTGCACCTTACTCCAAGATATTAGAGCTAGCACCTCCACCTCTTCAGAGAATTGCAGTCTCTCTCCTTACACTGCACCACCAGGTTCTACAGCGCCCAATACCACTGTCTCATCATGCCTATTGTGCACCTTTTTCCCCTGCTCTCAAGTCTCCACTGCAGTGCAAACTCCATGGTGAACCTTAAAAATCAATTCCAATTATAGAACTTGATTTTCCCTTCATCCAAAATGTTTTGTTTCTAGATAGACCTTCAAATTCTGCTCCAAAGCGTGTTTTCTCTTCCTTTCCTCTTTCAAAAAAAAAAACAAAAACTGGATCAGATGATTAACAAATTTGCATAAGGGTCTACGGAAGCAGAAGACAGGAACAATATATATTCTCACCACTTTTCTTAAAAATAACCATGCAGACAAAACAACAATAAACTAAATAGCATAATTCAGAAAGAAAAATGCCTCGAGGCTTGAAACTAAGCAGTGTGGCCCCAAAATACCAGTTTGATTTAGCTGGGAAAAAAAGGGCAGCGGAAACAAAACGCAAACAATTCTGCATCAGCTCTCCAGATTAATCCTTCCTCAGCCACTGATCCAGCTCCCTTTCTGCAGGGAGGAGAAATCACACCCCCATATTGACCTCCCTGTACACTCTCCCTGGCAGCCCTTATAGGTTCATGGTCTGCTGTCCCTGGGCTGCTGCTGGGCCAATTTGCATGAGGGAAACTGTAAATGTCACACCGAAACACTCACAGTGGTATTCTCCCAAAGCAAATAAAGCTTAGGACCAGCAAGCAGAGAAAATTACGCCCACAAAGCAGTCATAAATCAGCCACATTCCAGACACTTTGCAAGCTTTGTTGTCTCACGAGTATGTGGCAGATTCAAAGGTTTTTCTTTAGGCAAAATGTAGTGTTTTCTTACTTCCCCACTGTGAAGTTAAAAGCCTTACGGTATAAAGGGTGCTGTCACCCTGGGAACAAAGGGCAAGGGGCACCTCTCTCTTGAGGTGGGAAATATAAGGCTCCCATTCCTGCTCATGGTAGCAAGAGGCTGGAAAGTCCACAAAGAATCATTTGGGTTGGAAAAGATCTCTGAGTTCATTGAGTCCAACCATTAACCCAGCACTCCTAAGCCCACCACTAAACCGTGTCCCCAGGTGTCACATACTCAGGTCTTTTAATCCTGAGGCCTCAGCCCTGTGCAGGTGCCTGTCACGCTCTCCAGGCTGAAATGGGAGGTTGTTTGGAGAACAACACAGGTGCTTTGGAATCAAAATCTGGTGGACTGAACCTGGGATGTGAGATATCAGGTTTTGATGTGAAGTTTCCAAGGAGCGGGGAATGCCTCCTGTCACTGGAGAACAGCACCTAGTAATCCCCCAACTAAAAACAATCACATTTTTTATGGAAATTAACCAAAACTTGTCTACATGCAGCTCCATTGCTGCTGAGGAACCAGCAGACTCTCCACATCAGACTCATATAATTCCCACTAATTGTCACAAAGCACTTGGCCCCCACTGCAGCATCTTTCTGTATTTCCTTTCCTCTCATCTTAGCCCAACACATTTTCAAAGACTGAAACTCTCTCACTGTGGCTCAGATAATGGAGAATAAGACAAGAAAAACGTATATCAATGTGGCCAGTCTCTCCAGGCTGCACACAGGCAGGCAGGAAGAAAGAAGGTGTTTAATACAACCCTGGCAAGGGTCAAAACCGCCTTTGATAAATCATTCATTCACCTGGTTCCTGGGAGTTGTTCTCCCAGATCAGTGATGTTCTGGGTGAGGTTTACAATGGATATTTTTCCCCTCTCAGTGCAAGATCACCCAGGTCTGGCAGACACGACCTGTGATGGCTCCAGCAGCAGAGACAGAGCTGAAGAGGTGGATGCACTGCAAGCCTCAGCCTGGTGGTCTCAGGAACAGGCTGGGACATGCAAGGACAAGCTGGAGTGGGGCAGGATGGATCCACCCCACCCCTCACCAGAGGGAAGACTGATTTCTCTCTATGTACCTGAGCAAGCCCAGAATGTTAAACAGCTCCTCTTCCTTCCCATTTCTTCATCAGTCTTTTTCCTCAAAAAACGCCAATTCTCTCTCATATCAGCCTTCCTTACACTGTTGTCCCAAGGCTCTGTGTGCATCTGAGCTTAAAGCTCCTGAGAACACGTGAAAGCACAGGATTAGATTCCAGCAAGCAGTGAACTGAGATTGTGATCAAGACGCTCCACTTTATGCAATACACAGTGCTGGGTAAGTGATTTACACAAAACCAGTCCCAAACTACAGCACACATCACAACTGTGCATTTAGGGAATGCCATGCTCTGCTTTTATGCTTTTATGGCCCTTCCCTCCACAGTATTCTGCTGCCCAAGCTAAAGAAACAACCCAGACCATAGGAAAGTAAATTTCAGGGTAACTGGATAGGAAAAGAAATAAAAAAGGGAGAAATAGGTGTATGTGGTCTAGAAGCTGCTCACCAACTCGCCAGTCTTTTTTCTAGTGTGCCTGAGGGTCAGAAATGTTTGTTTTGGAAAAAAAAACCAACAAAACAAAACAACAAACAACCAACAACAACAAAACAGAAAACCAACCAGGCAAAGTCAGAGAGCCATGAATCCATTCCATTTTTCCCAAAACTTCCCAACATATAAATCTTGGCACAAACCCCCTTCAAGGAGCTGCTGTGCTGCGTTCAGCAACCTCCTGACAACTCTAGAGACGTTCAGCTGCACCAGGGCTCTTCCAGCACGAGAGCCTCTGCCAAGGAAAAATAATTTCCTTGTGTCCTTCCTCTCCCTCACTGTCACATTCCGAGCAAGCAAGAGCTTGGCCCAGAAGATGTTGCTGTGAGGAGGAAGTTCAGGCAATACAAAACTGATTCAGCAGCTTGGCACTTCACACACAAGCACTGGGCAAACATGACCTGTGTTGGTTGTGAGAGGAGACTCAGAGGTGACGAAGGGAAAACACAACTCTAAAGAGAATTCATGAGATGATATGAAACTATTTAGGGCTATGTCAAATGTGGGAAGCAGGTGGCATAAATGAAAAAGCTCGGGAAAGGTCAAGCCTGGGAGGAACTGAGCGAGGATCGCTTCGTGAAGGGAAGAACTGATCTGAAACATCCTCTTGCCAGAGGCAGCAGGGAAGAAAAATCAAGTAAATAGTTTTGAAGGAACTGGAGGATGGAATTCATCTCATTTTAAGCATCAAAAAATGAAGTTTGTAACTTGGGCCTGTCATCCAGGCTCCCTCAACAGCAGAGAGAGAGAAAGACACTTCAGAGGACAAGTAATCTTGGCTACCTGTGAAAATGCCTGTTAGCATGGCTCCAGGACCTGGCTCAGAGATGAGGTGAGGAAAACCCCAACCTTAATCATTGCAGAGCTCCTGAGAAGGTGACAAACATTTTCCAACATGAATTTAACGAGGTGTCTCCTTGGAGTGGCACCCCACGAAGTTGTAACAGAGACTATGTGGATGTGAGGCTGGCCATGTGCCAGCTTCAGCAAAACTCAGCAAAAACAAAACAACACAGTCTTTACTAACCTTTAAATACCTGGGAGTTTTATTTAAAAAAAAGAAAAAGAAAAAGAAAAAAAATTATGGAAAAATACAAGGAAAGATGATGAATGCTAATGCAATAAATGAAGAAAATATATTATCTTCGATTCCTCTTTGCCTGGATCTATAGTAATTTTAGAAGGAGATTGGGTTATGAGATAAATTTCATTTATTCCTAATAAAAGAAGAATGCTACATTTTTTTGACAAGTGTTCTTCAATATGCCACCTGGATAGTTCTAGTAGGAGGCAATAAAAATGAAATATGATAGGATTTCCAAGAAGATCCCAGCAGTTAACAAGGAAAACAATTTCATAGCTCTTCCTTAGGAGGCACCCAGGTTTCCCAGGGATAACAAGAAAGCTTTAATCAGTCCCTTTGCAAAGTGTGTAGGGGAGATTTTCAGGATGTGCCTTTATACCTGTCCTAGTTGTAGCTGTTACTTAAGAAGCAGCAAAGTAGAATCAGAGCACTTGGCTGGATGAAAGCCAGCTGCCTGTAGGGCTGAGCAGCAGTGGGAGGTGCTGGAGCAGGGCATCACAGGAGGAAGGACAGGGTGAGATTTGTTAGGAGCACCACAGGCTCAGCAGCTGCAGCTGTCCTGGGTCTAATTCTTGTTTTGCCTGTATAGACAAACACGGGTTTGGCTCTCCTTGAGCCATGGACTGAGCCTGGCTGCAGAGCCACACTGTTCCAAAGGCAGCCTGGTCTTGCACAGCCCGAATTCTCAGTTAGTACATTTGTCATGAAAGCTGGCTGTGAAGAAGGAACATCTTGAGATGTTTAGCCAAACCACCCTTCTATGTTTCGACTCTACATTAAGGCACCAAGTGAATATAACACATCAAATCTGCTATTTCTTCTCCTGGGTAAGCTTCTGTCGGCTTTTGCATTTTGTGTGTGTTTCTCCTTGCTTTTCAAACGCATTTTCCCCACCCTAACAGAGCTGCTCCACCACTAAACCCCCAGCACAATGAGACTGCAAAGGAGCCAGGGGGACCCTGTCTTTGCTGTTGTCTGCAGCCAACAGAACAGGAATGCTGTAGAAAGTGGCAGTGACTATGCAACGCATAAATCATAGGGACAAGATTGTCTCTCTTCCCTTTGCACAGATCCCATATATCACCATGACTCAGTGCAGATCTCCCAGTGGGGACTAATTCCAACTTTTAATGCACTTTCCATCTGATTCCTCCGTGACAACAGATGGGTCACTGTCCTGAGATATCGCATTTTGAAAACAATATATTAAGCACCTCTGTGTTTCAGAACAATTTGGTTTAGGGACCCACTACTAATCCCATTTCAGTGGTTTGAGTTGTGCATTTTACCACTGACAAGACAAAACCCCTCCAGTCCAATGGCCATCATCTCTTCCCCTCTCATCTACTTTTCTTGTTGTTTCACCAGTCTTCCTGGATGTGATAAATCATGTAAATTTAATTTAGAGATTATACCCCTGGCTTTACAGGCAGACAAGGTTAGCTCTCTGCTTGCAGCCTGTAGCCCACTAATCTTATAAAATTCCTCCATTCCCACTTGGCTGGAACTGCTGTTGGGGAGTGGAGGGAGAGCAATATCTATTCTATAAAGTGTTTGGATTTTTGTTGGACACTTGCAGATGGCATCCTGGCCACTGTCCAAACTCATACTGCTGCATTAGGATAAATCCTGAAGGTTTTCACAAGACCACTGTATTACAAGCTTTATCTCAGCAGTATAAAGCTGGTGCTACCATTTCCAAACTCTTCCCAGTCTCTCCAATCAGTTATAAATTTCTTTCAGCTCCATTTTGCCAAAGACTGGGGATCTCCTAAGTCCATAGCACTTCCTCCTCGTGCACATTTGCTGCCTCCTTTCTGTATGACTGAAGGCCAACACTCCTTCCCTAAAGAACGATCAGATCTGCAAAGGACGTGCAAGAAATAGGGAAATTCCTTACATCTACAAAAAAACCATCATTCCTTGTCTCTCAGGAGTTTTTGGCCCCAGGCTGAGGGTTACAAGCACTGACCAAGTATATTATCCATGCAATCTTTCCTTCATCTATAAATTCCCTTTCTAAGGAAACATGTAGCACCAGCAGGGGATTAAAATCAGTTGTTTCATGGGCATCCCAGGTGGTTGTCTTTCATCTCCTTTCCTAACATTTCTGTTAGGCTTGGATAGTTTTTATTGGCTTTTTTCTCTTTGCTCTTTCTCACGCCTGAGCAGTTCTTGGCTGCGGCAGGCACAGAAACAGCAGTTTCATGACATGCATTTTTTAATGTATCAAAACATGTTCTTTTGATCCATTTTTTAAAAAGTAAACTCTGCTCAGCAAAGATTAATAAGTTTCCCACATCAGCTGGATGTAAAAGAGGTCCAGATGTTGCTGAGAATCAAAACTCTCATCTTCAGAAGTCAGCAGGGCAAAACCAGAACCTTCTCAGACACTGCCTAAGCCACAAGAAATTGCTGGACCCTCCAAGAGCTGGCCCAGAGTGTTGTTTAATGCTGACAGTCTGGCACATCTGAGAGAAGCTTATATGAAGTTATGACAGTCATATGAGCTCGACAGCAGCTGCCCAGACAATTCACATTGGCAGGTTTCTATAGCTTTGAGTATCACAGGTGCAGGGAACGTGCTGGAATCAAACACAGACCTCAGACAAGAAGCACATCACACTCTCCTTATTTCCACATGCAACACTAAGAAGAAATTGTCTCCAGTCCAAAGCCTGTGTTCTCTTTGCTGGGTGACCCTTATGAAGAGCTTAAGGTAGGGGAGGAACCAGTGTTTCAGGCAGCCCTGACCCCCAGGACCCTCCAGGTGCTGTGGCAGGGCAGTGCCCACTGCAGCTTTCCCAGGACAGATGAGGTGATTTGCAAGCAAATGGCAAGTTCTCTTTGGCCTTTCACACAAACCAAGCCGTGTCACTAATGATTTTTATCAAGTTCTTTAGAGCTTTAGTCCACACTGAAGTTAGGCATCTCAGCTTGTTTCAAACTTTGAAGACAAGAAGATAAAAATTCTTTAATTTTACTTCTTTCCCTTCAGTTCAGTGAAGAAAATGTTGAACATATAAAACACTTTTTGTTTTACCACTCCCAAAGTGGATTTCCCTGGGATCTACCTATCTATTTTCAGAGGTATGATGACTTTTTAAAGAAGTATTTGAATGTGAAAGGAAGGAGACTTACCAGACAGGACTGGAGGGAGCATCCCAGGGATGGGAGAAGGCTGTGGTTGGAGGCAGTAGATAATTTTGCAAATTTTGCACCTTGGTAGATCACAGAGGAGCACCCAAGGAACCCAGGTGAAGAGCATCAGAAAGAGAAAAAGGATAGAGGGCCTGGAAAGCAAGAGAAGGACATTTTCATTTAAATAACCACACAGCAGATAGGAACTGGACACACATATTAAACTTAGTCAGGGTTTTAAACCAAGCCCAGAACATCCAATTGAGAATCATAAAATTGTCCAGGTTGGAAAAGATCTTTAATATCATCAAGTCCAACTGTTAACCCAGTACTGCCAAATCCACCACTAAAACATCTCCCTAAGCACGACATCTACGTGTCTTTTAAACGCCTGCAAGGATGGTGACTCCACCACTTCCTTGAGCAGCCAATGCATCACAAAGACAGCTCCTGGCATCTTCTCCCTGCACAGGGCACAGCACCACTGCTCCAGATGCTCCCTGAACTAGGCTAATCCCAGATTTGTCTCAGGGAAGTTTTATGGATGTTACAGTTCATTTATTAACATCGGAATGATGATGCAAAAATCCCAAAGCCAACAGAGACTGGACAGACCACAGTGCATGACTAGCCAAGCTTGCTAAGAAATCAACATGACGATTTTTATCACAGCACATCACAATTTTTCATGGCAGTGATCAGAAGTAAGTCAGTTTTACAGTAGAACTGTTCTCAGCTTCTGCTTTCTCAGAGCAGCTGGTGTCTCACAGGATCCTTTGGAAAACCACTCAGCCTTGCAGCTATCACTGCTTCTTCTGCCTTCCACACTCCTTTCCTTTTTCCAGGAAAGAAAGTAAGAGCTTTGCTATCTGGGGAGAGCTTAACCCAATCATACAACTGAATGAAGTTGTGTTCTTTTCCCCTGACTTCACACTCAGCTCCCCAGCAGCTGCAGATGGTGTCACCTATGAGGGAAGCTGGGCAACTGCTGGAAACCAGCAGCAGACTGGAAGCACAGGGCTGGGAAAGCCACGGAGCCCTGGGCTCAAGGAGGGCTCAGAGGGGACACCAGAATTCTATCCTGATGCCACTGTTGTTGTACAGAGAAAATAACATCTCTTTTCCTAACGCTGAGTCTTTCTATTGACTTCAGTGCCAATAAAAGAAGAGAAAGGTATAGAATGAAACCAAACCAGCCTTGCTGCAAAACCTTATGTTTTCTAATACAGAGGACAAATCAGAGGAAAGGTCTCTACAAAGAAAATATCAGAAAACTGTGAAACCATCCTTTACAAAAAAATTGAAAAGAAGAAAATTAATCATCCCTAATCAACCCTATTTAATCAACCCTAAACATCAAAAATTACTTTTATATCCCTCACAGAGAGGCTGCCATGACTTCAGCTCTGAAGATATCCACAAAGCCAAGTTAACGTTATCCAGCCACGTTGGATTCCAAAGGATACTTGCACAGGATGATACAGAAGGAGGGGGAACAACATAAGCAAAAAAGAAATTCCTTGCCTAAAAGCCACTTCATATAAAAATATCATCTTAAAACTAACCTATATTAATTTTTAAAGTGGATTTTTAAATAGATAACTTTAAAAATCTGGCATTAGGATGCCTGTTTCCAGTTTAGCATTTAGAGACTTTCACCTATGGAAAGGTTCTGTTTGGAGGAGCAGCCCTGACAGCAATGCAGCTGAATAAGGATAAATTCAAATTAGTCAGAAAAGCATCATGCTTAGATGAGAACAAGGTCCTCCCAGGAGGTGGTGTTTAACAGCCTCTGCGATTGCTGCAGGAAGGACACTGTTTTGCATTGTTCTCTACAGGAAAGTCAATAGCCTGGAGAAAGATAGATTATTGTTCGTTACATCTAGAAGAGCTTTTATTTAAAAAAAAAAAAAAAAGGTATCATATTCACAGAGCATTTGAGGGTAAGCTGATGGTTTTAATTTCCCCTCCAACTCATTTCCAATTTTTGGGAAAGCTGGTTAGAGAACAGAGTTGTCCCTGTGAATGCATGAAAGTCACAGAGCAAAGGAAAGGGAGTAGCAGCTCCCCCACACCGTGTCTTGAAACCACTCAGCCTTCCCAAAAAACAGCCTCAGCCAGAGCCCTGCATACAGCCATGGCTTATCCACTGATGGGAACAGAGCCTGTTCTAGGGCAAAGCCCTCAGAAATCAGGATTACTTTATAATTGATTGCCCAATGTTTCACAGAAAGCAGCAGGTGAAGGTGCCAATCCTTCATGCTACATTCACCTCTTCCCAAGAGCTCCCTGTGACCTTTAATTCCCCTACAGAGAGGCACCAGAGGGTTCATTTTGGCAGTGACATGAACAACTCCCCCAGCACAGCAGTTTCTCCTGAGCCTGAAGGCCTTCTGGGAACCAACAGCAATGCTCTGGACCAGGGGCAGGAGAGCACAAAGAGCCAGGCAGGGGCTCAGTACGACAGCAACGAGCAGGTGTTGGGCAAGGGAAGGCAGGAGAGCCACATAAAGAAGAAATCACCTTCATTTTGTTTGTATTTTTCACCCAAACTTGCTGAATTGAATTATTTTTTCCATTACAGAACACACTGTCCAGGTACAAGCTTCCTGGAGAAGAACTTGCATTGCTAAGATGCTCAACTCTATATGAGGTTATTTAGAAGCCAGTAAAAACTGTCAGCCCAATCTGTTTTGTATCCTAAACAAAAACACTGGTGTAAGAAAACAGTGCTTAAGGTGCCTGTAAATATTTTATTCATAGGAAAAACAAATTGCTGTAGGAAGTGAGGGACAAACACAGATGTGTACCAAAACTCAGCTCAGAGCTGTGATAATTCTTAAAGCTACTAATTAACTGAACACTCGAAAAATCCATTTCTATAGTAGCTTCTTGTGGGCTTCCAAGCAGGGGTTCAGAGATGCAGTGAGGCAGGAGTCCAGAGCGAGAAATGAATTATTTATTAAATTTACAATACCATTTATATATTCTAGTTCCATAAAGCAATTGAACAGTGTTCCCACTTCTCTTAGGGTGATTGGTCAAAGTCTCAGACACCCACTTAGAAATGGCTTTTCCTAATATATTGTACACAAGGTCAGAAGATACCAGATATGAATGCTATTTACAAAAACCCTATCTATTGTTTACATAGCTTACACAGCAGAGGAAAAGTTCTCACAGAATGAATGCAAGAAGAGAAAATTTCCCTGCTAACAGCATTTCAGCATCCACAGCTTCTGCCCTTATGAACAGTCACAAATCAAACCCCAAAGTTTAACGGTGGAGATATTTTTACATGGTTTTATTGCTAGGGGTGCTGAGGCATGAAGCAGTGAAATGCTCACCATCTTATCTTGGTGTTCCCTCCCACTGCCTTCCTTCCTCTCCAGAAGGCAGGGTGAGGAGACAGAAAAACCCTTCCCAGGGAGGCTGTGCCTCTGGGTCAGTGCAGAATCAGTGAGGCAGAGATGTGATGCACGGAGCACAACCAGGAGTCCCACAGGGCAGCACTGAAAGGGAGACAGATGCCAGCAGTTGTCAGGGACAAAGCTCTACATAAGGGAACACACAAAAAATCTGCACAGGGCAATAAACACGAAGTGTTCTCCACCCTGGAACACCCTGGAGACTCAGTGTTTTGGGAGGAACACGTCCTGTTTCTACTTTGCGCGTTGGATAACTTGGGAACAGCTCTGAGAACGTGATTACCTGGATCCTGACTCTTCTGGGAGACTCCATGGAGACATTTGCCTCCCAGCCAGGGCACTGCTTTGGATGGAGCTCCTCGGTTTAAGCAGAGTAAAGTGCAAATATATTCATTTAAATTATGGTGTATTCTCCTCTCTCTGACTGTGAGCGCTCACCTCCAGGTTCACTGGCACACACCCATGTTCCCTGACAGCCTCCCAAAGGGAATGCTGCATCTGTGGCAGCAGCACCACGTCTCCGCGCAGGTAACAACTAATTACCGCAGAATTAACTCCTGCAACAAAATAATCCTCACAAACTCCATTTTCCTCCACTCCGGGAGGAATTCATTTGGCCTGGCCTTTTCCTAGCAAATATTTAGCATCCCGTGTGCACATATTTAGAAAGAATTCCTCCCAAATCACTCAACTGAAAGTGATTTCCCCCGAGGAGGGATGCGAGAACAAACACGTGCCAGCTGCGAGCCGCACTGTTCACTGCACTCCGGGAAGGACTCGGGTGCCGCGGAGCTGCGAGCAGCAGAGGAGTCCAGGTGGGACACAATTACCCATCCACATTAAATTAATTTTCACTCTGTTTTCCTATCAGGTTCCCTGCTGCAAAAACAGGAGGGATGAGGCTCCATGGAGGTGGTTTACAAGGTGAGAGAGGATGGCAGAGCAAGGTAAAGAGAAGTGCTAATACCAGTTTTGTTGTTTAATATTCATCTTTGCTCTGTTTTGAAACTTTTGCATAGCAGTGGCTTCGTACAATTTCTGGTTATGGCTGTGCAAATACTACTGCTGCTTTTTTATATCTACTTTGTGAGAGCTTAACTGGTCTCAGACAACATTGGCTGTGATCTTTTCATCTCAACAGATTCCCTGTGGGAAAGCTATTGGCACAAAACTGATTTCTATGTCTCAGTAATATTGTATCAATTTAAATGAAAAAAAAAACACTGGATCTTTTTTTAATTTGTACTTCTGGATTTATTTTTTTTTCATTCTATCTTGGAATGCTGACAGTTCACTGATATTACTTCCACTTTTCTATTTCCACATGGACATATTGTGAAATCAATCACAAATAAAATGTTAGTTGAAGATGATGGTTTGGGAAAAATCATGAGGTTGGATTAAAATATTGGTTTATTGTAGATCAAAATTACAATGGCACAAATTCAGAATTGGAAATAGCATGGATTAATATGGAAGCAGTAAGAAAACCTTGTTTTTAAAAAAAAATTGAAACTCCAAAATGCCTAATTTACTACAAGAAAGAATTTCAGAAATTATTTCATAGGAATACAGGGAAAAATAATGAAATGTCAACACTCCCTATGAAAATGACATACTGAAATCATCCATCTCTCCCCTAATGCATGATAACAAGGGAGGAAAGATGCACGTTAGAGCACTGGCCTGGAATATAGAACATTTCTATTCAAATTCCCAAATGGACAGAGATTTCTGGTTAAACTGTGGGCTTTTCTGTGTCTCACTCACCAAAGTGGTGAAATGCAGTAAGAAAACATCCCGTCTATCCCCTGACACAGTTACTATGATAATAAGGTGGCATAAAAATTCCTTGGATTTAAGCCAGTTCCTTCTAGCCACTCTCACCTGCTCCCAACAGCAAAATGTTTACTGATAATAATTACAAGCTGAGATTACCAAAGCTGCCTGGGGGATTTGGATGCCCACGGGAACTGGCAGCTCTGAAGATCTCCGCCCATGGATTTTACTGATACTCTGATTGATTTCTCCCACCACCCCAGCAACACTGCAAGTGCAGGCATGCAGAACAGCAGGAATATTTACAGTGATAACTTCATGTCAGCAAGGCAGGGAATCCCATTGGGCCAGAGGCTTTACAAGCAGCAGTAAATAAGAACATCCTGTCCAAAACAAACACTCTGTTACAGTTCTGGTACACACCTTTGAGTAGGGACAATTCCCCAGCACCACTGTGCAGAAAATGTGACATTTGAAAGCACTCGAAAAGTCACACAAATCCAAGAGCCTGCTCACAGGACTTTCCTCCGCATCTATGAAAGTAACTTCTTCCTGCTCCTTTCCAAAAATCAAATCTCAATCAAAATTCTCTGTGCAGAAATATCCCTTTCTAGGTTATCACCTTCCTAGTGCAGCATCTTCTCCTCCCCAACAACAGAATTGTTGATGTTGCTTTTGTAGCTGGTAAATAAATCAGCTGCTGTCAGGTCAGATAAGATTTTCTATCAGGTGGAGGTACAGAGTTTTCTTGTCAAGAGCAGCAGCGTAGGAGAGGAAAAGCCTCACCGCACTCTCATTTGCTATATTTCTATTGTATTTGCTATATTTCTAATTTTTTGCTAGAATAAATGTTTCGCTTAGGAATAAGGGAAAGCTGCCCAGAGGCCAGATGGAGAAAGTATTGCTGTGCCTTGGGTTTTATTCTGACCCTTTAGGCCTCCTTCCCTCAACTCAGAGGCTACAGACAGAGCAAAATTCCTCCCAGCAGCAGGGAAGGGAGGTGCTGAGGGGGACCAGCAGCACATTCCCAGCTGAGACAGAGATTTTTTTTACTTTTCAGGCACATGGAACCTGGCTCGAATCTTTAGCTACCTCAGGGACTGATTTCCCACCAGTCCTAAAAGAAATAAGAAAGCCAGTGCCTCTCACAGAATGAGAGGAGCCCAGGTTTATAAACCAATTTGTCTGCAGGGAGCTTTCTTTGCTGTTCCACCAGAGACCCTCCCACTCGTGGTGAGCTGGATGATATCTCAGGTGTAATTAACGCTGTGCCCTGGGCACGGGCACCACCGGCCTCAGTGTTCACAAGAGCCTCTGTCAGACACGAGGCTGAGGGAATCCTGTGCTGCTCTGACTCTCACATGCTCACCCTCCTTTTGCACTGTGGCTCTCTCAATTTAATGGACAGGGAAAGGGCTCTCCCCACAGTGGAAGATGCCTATTGAGCCAATTTTTCTTTTTTCCTGTTCTTTTGTTTTGGAAGTTCCTTGCCAGAGTTACGGTCCTCTGGTTTTGGAGGCAAGCAAACCTTCTCCAGAACAGCAAACAAACAAATAAATCAAGTGCTTTTTCAACCCAAGTAAGAGGGGGAGGGAGAAGATTGGGGTGGGCAATCTAACTCATTCCAGCCTTGTCTCCTTTGCGTCTCCTCCCTCCAAGCCGGCTGCC
Source organism: Callaeas wilsoni (assembly GCA_013398955.1). Classification (NCBI taxonomy): domain Eukaryota; kingdom Metazoa; phylum Chordata; class Aves; order Passeriformes; family Callaeidae; genus Callaeas; species Callaeas wilsoni. Next base: position 89,622 of record VWPU01011847.1, read on the forward strand.
AGGGAAGGCTCGCGTTCACCATCTCTCCTCTGCTTGTCTTGCAGAACACACAATGGCTACAGAAAAAGGAACAAAACCCTCCCCCCTCCCGTGTAGGAGCAACTTGCTTACACTTCCCAGCTTCTCAGAGGGTAGGAGAGGGATGAGATCCTCTCTTTGTTCTTTAGTGCTTGGGACATTTGCATAAGAAGAGACTCTTTGTTATTTAAACACTCGTGCGCTCCCGCTGCTCGGTCTCATTCTGAAGCTGTAATCCTGTAGGAGCTCCCGTCAGTGGCTGCTGGACTTGGACTCTGCAGGGCAAGAGCCCAGGTTTGAGCCTCCATGAGCACGGGGAGCTGCAAGCCTGGAAGTTCTCCCTTTTCCTCGGGTGGATTTGAAGCCTGGGACCAATTTCGGTGTGACTCCTGCTGTTGCAGAGCTGAGAAAGCCGCTGTGGAGGGCAGCAAACCTGTCCCTCAGCTCCGGGGCACCGGGGTTCCCATCCCCGGGCAGCCGTCTGAAGAGCTGCACACAATCACAGAGCGGACTGAGGCTGCAGGGATCTGCAGGGATCCACAGGGACCCGCAGGGATCCCCAGGGATTCACAGGGACCCGCAGGGATCTGCAGGGACACAGAGGGACTCACAGGGACCCGCAGGGATCCACAGGGACACACAGGGATCCAGACCCGCAGGGACCCGCAGGCAGGTGTTCATAGGGACCCACAGGGACCCACAGGGACCCGCAGGGACCCGCAGGGACCCATAGGGAGCCACAGGGACACACAGGGATCCACAGGGATCCACAGGGACCCACAGGGATCCACAGGGACCCTCAGGGACCCGCAGGGATTCACAGAGACCCACAGGGATCCACAGGGACCCACTGGGATCCACAGGGATCCACAGGGATCTGCAGGGAGCCACAGGGATCATCGAGCCCAGCTCCTGGCCCTGCACAGACCCATCCCCAAGAGCGGCACCCTGTGCCTGAGATTGTTGCCTAAACGCTCTCTGGCAGCCTCGGGGTGACCATTCCCTGGGGACCCCCTTCCAGTGCCCCAACACTCTCTGGGTGAAGAACTTCTTGCTAATATCCACCTAAACCTCCCCCGACACACCTGCAGCCGTTCCCTCTCGCCCTGTCACTGCCACCCCAGATCAGAGATCAGTGCCTGCACCTCCTCTTCCCCTCAGGAGTGTCAGGAAAATTAATCCACCAACACCAGAGGTTTATGTCCAAAAAGGAGACAGAGGAGTCCAGTTACTTTATTTGAATAAAGGGAGAGGCCATGGAGCATTCCTCTGGGGTCTCTCAAATTTTTGGAGGACACAGCCTCCTTTTTATCCTGATTTCCCGACCACATTTTCCCTCTCTCTTTCCCCAGTGGCTGAGGTACTTGAGAGGTACAGGCTTCCAGGAACGCCGAATTTCTGAGATTCCTTTTTAATGTATACCCCCCCCTTGCCTTTTTTTTTTAATGCCGATGGGAGGTATGGTTCTCCTCATTGTTTTTTTCTTCTTTTGATTTTCAATTTCATTTATTTGCAGACCTACAGTTTACTGATAAAGACAAATCTCTCTTTCCATTCATCAATCAGTGGAACCCTTCCCCATTGTTTCTTTTATCTCTTAGTGCTAGTTTTTATCTACCAGCAGGCCCACAGCTTATTTGTAAAGGCAAGTGCCTCATTCCTTTCAGGAGGAAGCTGCAGACTGAGGAGTGTCCCCTTGTCCAGCCGAGCAGAACGAGTGCCCTCAGCTGCTCCTCATCCACCTTCCCCTCAAGGCCCTTCCCCATCCCAGTGTCCCCAAAGCACATCAGCCACATGATGCAGGGCAAAGGAGAGAGGAGCAGCTCCCCTGAAATCAGTGGCATGAACTCAGTGACAGACACGAACCAGGCCCCCTGGGTGCTGATGGAAGCAGCAGAAGATTTTCTAAATTATTATTTTTTTAACCCAGCAGATATTTATTCTGCATTTCATTTCATTTCACACAGGAGCAATGAATAAACTTGATTTTCTATATACGGCAGAAACAGCCTCAGTCCTCCTACAAGGAGATGAAATGGCTTTGTTGTTGTATCCAGGATTCCTTTGTTCCAGTAAGGAAGGAACAGCAAGCTTAATTAAATGCATTAGTAATCGCAAGGTAGTTAAATATCAAATGGCCATTAAAATACAGACTGCAACAAAAGCCTAAATAATTGCTGAACTATAAACGTAAATGTATGCATCAGAATAGGTAAAGCATTTACTGTTAAAAGGTGGGAAATTTCTTCTGGGAAATTGCCCCCGCTTCATATTTTTCTGGGTTTTTTCTTTTCATTAGGATTTCTATAGACTGTGGCCAAAACAATTTTCAAAGTCCTGGTTTTGAATTATTAGTATTGCTATTATGCTGTGTTTCATACATCTTATTTCTGAAAACAATCCCTGTTAAAATAGCATTTGTTTTGCTCAAAATTTTGCAGGATGTTTCACCAGAATCTAATTCTGACCACTCAGACAATTTTTAAATCCACAAAAAAACCCCAGACAAACAACCATCACAAATATGTTGGCACTTTAGGTGATTTTTAGAACAGAGGAAAAAGGAATTGCTGGCCTGGTATTGACCTCTTCTAGCTGTCTGCAAGCAAGCACAACGTGGAAAATGCCAGTACATACATGGTTCCAAAATTCCCCTTTATCCACGTGTCCAGCATTGTAGAGGACACTTCTCCTCATAAGAGAAGGTGTTTGTCTGGTCTGGGTGTCCCCAGGTAACCCCAGAGAGAGCTCTCCATGCTTGGGGTGGATTTGAACAAGGTGGAGCTGGAGCAGTGGTTTAGTAACACCAGTCCATGAAAAAATCCCACTCATCCCCTTGCATTTTTCTGCTTTATTATCTTTTACTGCTTTTTGGTGAATTTGTCATTTGTGAGGATTTATTCCCATTTTAAAGTAGAGTATAAACAACACCCTATCAGAAGAGGCTAATAAGGCAAAAGAACACTTAAAAGACTTGATAAAAGCTACACAATATGTCGTGATTTCTGATCCACTATCAGCTGATCTAACCACTCATGTTCCCTGCCTCTGAAGCACCAAACAAACCATGAAATTAAAAATCCCCTGTGCCCTACCTTTTGTACACTGAAGAAATCAAAGGATCCCGACAGTGGCTTAATTCCTTAGTGATAAAGGAAAATTGCTTTTATTCAAAAATTCTTTTTGAAGGAAAAAAATCTTGTATTTGGTATGAGAAGGGGGAAAAAAAAGGATAGCATAGATGTTGTGATTTAGCTAAAAACACACTGGCTCATAAAAGGTACAAACTTGGCATTGCTCCTTCAAAAGTTAAATATTTTTGTCCCAGGGAGAAAAAAAAAATTCTAAGAACATTTTGATCCCAAGGTTAGTTCTAAAGTATTTTGAAATTTAAGCCGTATAATGGCAATAAATTTCAAAGGCTGTAAAGCATCTAAAATGGAAACTTGAAATATGACTACATTTCCCATCACCTGGGTAGCCCAACCTCTTTTTGACATTGTGGCTTCTCCACTTTCATCAGCGTGCCCAGTGTCCAGCCTGCTCCAGCCATGAAGAACACACCTCCACCCTCGCAGTGTCGTTGTTTCCCTGCATCTTGCTGCATGCAGGAGACCCACGTGGTGATGGTTGTAGCCAAACCTGGCTGAATGTTGGGCTGACCTTTACTGAGGTTGTCTTGGGGTGATTCTATGACCATATTGTATTCCCCATCGCCTGCTTGATCTCTAGTGTACCTTTAAATTGCAAAGGGGGGAGAGAGAAGCCGAGAGAACTCTTCAAAGCGGCTCGGCTCGCTTGACCTTGTAACTAGAATGTTTGCATTCTTTTCTCTCCTGATCTGACGACTTTTGTTGGTTGGAGGACTTTTGCTCTCTAGTCTCTTTGGCTTTCAGCGGAGAAGGGACTGTGATCTGCCTCAGCGGCTTCTTTTCCTTTTTGGACTGTTCTTGGCTTGCTTTTCATCTGAGACCAGCTCCCATCTCCGGCCCTGCCGGCGGGACACTCCAATGGGGAGCGTCGGACCCTGCTTGGCCCGGCCCAGCATAGGACTGCAGGATTTACCTACAGAAAGAACTCTAAAATCCATAGTCCTCTGTTAGGGGACGGGGTTTCAATATCCTTTTTTCCCCGTGACAGCGGGGGACTCTGTTAAATAAATAGTTTTTTTCACTTTCACTCAAGAAATTATTTTCCCGAACCCGTGGGGGAGGTGCTGCCGGGGCCTGCTTGCCTGGCAGGCAGGAGAGAGAGAGAGAGAGACGCCCCTCTCGGGTTGTTTCCTCCTGGATTTGTGTCCAAACCAGCACAGAAGTGCACTGGACTTGGGCAGGATGCTCACAAAAACTGCCTATTTTACACAGAAATCTCCTCCCTGGTATCCTGTTGCATCAAAGGAAATGGAGATTGTTTTTCACCAAAAATACCTAACAGGTTAAATAATCTGAATCCTTTGTGTAAGGTGGAAATAAAGGCAGATCTCCAGCACCCATGTCCTGATGTCCAAATCAGCTACCTACTGAACCTGCAAGTGCCTCCAGCTGCTCTGTGAGCTCCACCTTCCATGCCACCACTGATGACTGACAGGCAGAGTTTCACTTGACCACACTTCCTCCAACTTCATCCTCTAACTGCCTCTAACATTCATCCTTGAATGAGGCAGGACTCCTTCATTTCCTGAGTTCTGCTGGTTTCCAGGGCTGCTGCACCACTCTGAGCCTTCGTTTTCATGAGTCTGAGTTGTAGGGGCTGGGCTTGACCCACCTGAATGAGAGAAACCTGGCAAGGACAAGGCTTCAGAAACATCAGGTCAAAGTGACTTAATTGGGAGGGGAAGGGAGCACCACTGATTCAGGCAAGGAGCTCAGAGGTTGGCAGTACAATAAGGATAAAACCACCAGAATGGTGCCAGTGATGTTTCACAGGTGCCAGGTAAAGAGAATTATCCTGCCCTGGGATAGCCCTTCCACAGCCCTGCTTTGTGTGTGCCTGTGGGGTTTAGCATGAACATTTAGCTGTTCTAAGAGCAGCTTTGAGATCTCTTAGGAAAGTTTCATGATGCCAAAGGTCGTTGGAAGAACTACTCAGCACGTGCACACATCTCAGGACTGCACAGCAAATTGCCCAGTTGAACTCTAGACGAGGGAAGAAGCCTTACTACAAAATTTAGTGCATTTTTTTGATCATCATGGGTGTATAAATACCATGCAAATTTGTATGCAGACACTGGCATTGTCTATTCCAGTTGTAATTCCTCCATCCAAGTTCAGGAGATCTCGCTTGCTGCCCGTTTGACAAGTCTGCAGCTTGTTTGTAAACAAGAGTGTGTTTGTGATGTGCTTATGATTGGAAAGCAAAACCAAAAATGCCCTGTGCTGACCAACTCAGCTGAACCCCAAATCAAAATTCAGGCTCTCCACAAAGCCCCACAAAGCTAAGGGCAGTATTTACCTGCATAAAAAGAATTAATACTGAAACAAACAAAGAAGTCTGGTTCGGCTATGTAGTGTTGAAATATTAATATTGTTGGCAGAGAGAGTACATGAACCTATTATTTTGCAAAGTGTGGCTGGATATAGTGAAGGCAAACATTGAATAAGTAACGAGAAAATCCAGTTCTTTAACTGGATTTTCTGATGCCTGTAGCCAGACACACAGATAGTTTATTCCATTCTGCTTCTATAGCTGGAACGGATTTGGTATTAAAACTGCCTAACAGGTTTTTTAAGTATAGGGAAAATGTATTTTAAACCTAGATAATTTCATTTCCAGCTATGAAGGCACTTCTACTGAGCTGAGAACTAGGTGACATCAATGGGAAGAGACTTGACTGTAGGATCTACAGAGAGTAAATTGTGGCATAATTATTCTGAATTAACTTACAACAGTAATGTCAAGAGAGTTTGAATAGAGACCCTCAAACTAAACTAGTATCAAACAGAGTAGCTCCACATCACTGCCATCACAGACACTATTTTCCATGTACATCCTCCTCCCTGTACTGCTTGCACATAAAACCTTGCATAAAGGGACCTCTGCGGAGTATCCAAGATATAAGGCATATTCGTCCTCCCATTCCCCTGTTTTTTGATAACTAAATTCCTTTAGAGGAGAGAAAATATCACCTGCAGAAGAAGGAAAAGAAGAAATCTCATTATGCAATCAGTCAGAAAAGTCTGGGTCAATGCAGTGAAGCCCTAACAATTGCATAGTGTTAAATACTGCTCAGCATCTCAGCAAGTGCAAACGCTAAATTCATTGGATGAGCCCTTGAATTTAAAAAGAATTGATGAAAGACAACAACTAACACAGCAATGGGCACGGCTTAGCAGGTGATCAGTGATTTGAGCCACATGCTTTAGGTAGGCACTAAAACCCACAAACATCAGACAATAACAGCAATGCTTTCTTTCATGCCCTGTGCTGCAGGCAAAGCACTGGGATTCAATTCCCCCTTCTACCTGATGGTATTTGAATTTACATTTCTAGAGACAGTCTCAAGCCACAATTCCCCAGGGCTCTTGCCCGCCAGATATGGTATTTTGGCTGCTCAGAACGTGCAGGACTGCCCGACATGGGGTGAAGAGATGCTCTTTCCCTTGCTGAATATCGAATTGCACATGAGGTACAGCTACTGAAGCAGCAGTTCTGCATCATTCCCATGCACAAACCCCTGCCTACAACTTCATTGCCAGGGAAATGTTCTGTGAAACAATTAATGCATGTTTGAACCCAGTCAGACAGAGGAAAGGATTAAACTTAAGTCACTCAAAACACTGGGAGGGGGCCGTAAGGAAAAACTGCTTTTTAAAGTAATCTCCTACAACCATGAAGATAAATCCTCACGTAATTACATAATGATCAAAGACGCATTTCATTTTTTCCCCTTTTCTTACAATGACAGTGAATAAAAGGATTTTTGTCAAAAGTGGAATTTTGTAAATTTGCATAAGCCTGAAGAGTACACAGCTCTTTGGCCACAAGGATTTGGCATTTGCTACTACAGAACAAAGCTCGCTATGTCTATATTCACTTCCATACACTTTATTTTCATTGTTTGCTGCTGGCCAGAGACAATTCCCGGCACTGCTGGACCTGCAGACTGTCTCTCCATGGCCATTTGGGTGCTTGCACCTCAGCAGCAAACAGGACAGGCTGGGAAATGCCAGGGAACTGATATTCACTCCAGCTGGAAGATGGAGTTCACGGACCATGATCCTGCCCCACGGTGGTCGGGCCATTTCTGCTGCTCACCCTTACTCGGGCTGGAAGCCCACAGAGGAATCTGAGCCAGTTTTAAATCTCAGTAAGCAACACAAAATGGCCATATGCGATTTCGAGGGGTACAAAGAGGATCTGTGGCCGCTGCTCTTTGAATGCAGGCCACCTACATCCCTTATTTTCACCGTGACAGAGAGGTAAATGGAGTTCCTCCCTCCCTCACACGGGGAAATATAAAGCAGAAGATTACAGTTATTACAACTGCCTCTTGTTTGAAACAAAGTTCAAAGGCTTGTCTTCTTTAATCAATCTTCCAGCAGAATAATAGGGCTGCAAATTTCACTTTCATGGAACTAAAGCACTCGGGCTGAATCCGTTTTTCCCCTCTGTTCCCCCTTCTCAAAGCAGAGCACAAGTGGAGGAGCTCAGATGAGGAAGTTAACCGAGCTGCCCATAGAAGCCACGCCGCGTTCTCCGAGGAAAGCAAAAGGCAAGAAGGTGATAAAACATCTTGGCTCCAATACCATGTGCTGGCGAAGCACTTTGGGCAGTCAGATATAATGAATATTCAGCCATCTCTGGCTATTGTGGTATAGCAAAGTGCCTCTGTCAGGGGAGCCATTTCTGTGGCTGAGGTGAGAAAATAATAGATGTCCACTTGGCAGAGGTAGCCACAGACACGTTAACTCACAGCCCACAGATCTCCCTGGGCAGCGTCCGGCTGGAGATTATTAATGAGTCCATTAATGAGCCTGTTTCCACTGCAACAGGATGGGGAGGGAGCTTTTAGCATGTGTGTTGTAAGCAACCCTAGGAATTAAATATTCAAGGAAAAAAAAGACCAAAAAAACCGACAGAAGATAAAAAGGAAAGGAAGGCTCACAAAAATCAGAATAAGAGGAGAGACTCACCCAAATATGTTGTGCTATTGAACAGCGTCCATAAACATGCACAGAAATGCCTTTTTTCCCCCACAAAGGCAGTCACAGACAGCAAAGAGCTCACAAATGCACAAACAAAAAGATAAATTCAGAAGCATTGGTGGAATGAAGGCATCTGAAATGTGTAATTTCTTTCACCGTCTTCACAATAGTCCAGACATAATTTAGTCTGGATTTCATCCAGTCTAGATTCACTAATGATACCATGGACTCTAAATGACCTCTCAAACACCAAGAATAATGGATAGCACTAGACCTAGTCAAAAGGAACGGTTTGAAAACTGTGTCAAATTTAAAGGCATATTTTAACAATGTTGGTCATTTGCTGAAGTTTAAAAAAAACACACAAATGTAACAAAACAATAACAAAACCAAACACCTCTACAAACTTTAAGAACCAAGTTAATTCTTTAGGTTGTCATGATTCAATCCTCCACACTCATTTTATCCCTATTTTTATTAGGTACACAAGTGCCAGCCCCCACCCAAAATAAAGTACTTATGTAGCTGTGAATGCCCCAAAGCACACAGTGATGGCTCATACATGAATGGAGACTGAAGAGAATCTGTTTATCTGTCTCTGATGGGCTGCAGCAGGAACTTGATGAGAAAATTACAACTGACACAGTGTTTGGCAGAAGTTTCTAGCTCAGGGTCCTGTCTCTAGCAACCAAAGCAGCCAAGATAAATCTAATTCAACAGAAAATCAAAATGTTTAGAACTCAACCACCTTCTCACCCTCTACACAACCACATCATCAGTGTAGATTTCTTGTCTTCCCTCTCTGTCCCTTAGGATTCCTTTGCCTGTGACCCCATGGCAGCCTTGCCTGTGCCACTGCAAGACTCCTAGTGCTGGATCACTCTCTCTCATTTCTGGATTCCTGTCCTGAGCTACAAAATCTGTGTTTTCCAGAGGGTGACAAGCCCATTTGCTATGTGACATATCCTCTCTGGATGCTTGGCCCAGTAGGTGCAAGAGCAAAAATTAAAGTTTTCTGATAACACTCATCTCTACTGAAGTTCAGCACCCAATTTCTCTACTAGTTTGTGAAACCATCTCATAACATGAGGGTTTTAGCCTTGCTTGTTTTGCACTGAGTTTTTTTCTTGCTTTTCCTTTCTTTCTGTAAAAATCAGCTCTTAACCCTGTTTTCCCTGAAGGAAATATAAGAAAGCACCGAGTCATGCTCTGCTTTCCTAGAGAAAGACATTTTCTGCATTATTCTCCTGTCAGTTTTCAAGCTTTGCACAGGAACTGGACCAACATAAACGATTCTTTCATCAGCTCAGGTACATCTCCAGAGGCTGGGCTATTTGTAGAGTTAAAGATAGCTATTATCAATAGGAAACTTGTCTCCCTTCCCCCTCACTGTACTCTCAGAGCATATCTGGAAACAGCTCAGTGCTGCAGAGAGACATGACTTCGGAGAGTAAACTGATTAGAAGTAAAAGGAGTTTTGTGTTTAATCAGGGATGGAGAG